>JAUYWI010097220.1:0-11798 GCA_034780595.1 Parotoplana pacifica | reverse complement strand
AGAATGTGGTGGGACGACGTGAAGAAGTGGGGGAAAACAAGGTGCACAGAAGAACTGGTGAGACAAGCGCAGGACCGCACGAGGTGGAAGCTAATAGTGCATGCTACCCTTGGCAACGAGGACGCCACATAGACAGACAGATGCCTATAGGAAAATACATACATACATACATCGATATTTAAGACAGACTTAGATATTATCGTCTGCTCACTCCTTCATGTACAGGCATGTATAGGCATTTAGAGGGATATCTTTGATCTGATGAGAAAACTGTATCAGCTCTTCAATAACACTGGAGGTCATCTTTATGATAATTAACATATTATAGTAATTTTATATATTATCTTTGTCAATATATAATTATAAATGATTGAACTAAATTTATTTAAATGATATATTTTAATTTATTATATAAAACCCCACATACACGTTTAGAATCTAGGACCCTCCATGATACAGAGAAAGTACGTAGGTAACCCCACTGGATACACCACTATATAATAAACATTCGAAATAAATCTGAGTGAAAAAATAGACTTACAAAAAGTCACAATTTAATTATAAGTTTTTCCGGAAGTATTTTTTCAATAATGCATTATATAGCTATGATAAACAAAAAGTTCAAAAAATGTATGATGATTTCAGTAAGATAATTGACAATGAAAGTTATTATTTGTAATTAAACTGTTTATTATGTAATTATAGACTCTAGTACAATAAATATGTTTGTTTTTAGATTTAATTGTATGTTGAAAAAACGAAATTACTTCCGGAACAACCAACAAATAAAAAGGTAACCTAGAATGTAACAAGTGCTAGATGTAGTGATGGTGTTATGTGTCACTGTTATCATTTTAATTGCGCCATGGCGTTATTGTTGTTAATATATCTATTGTATAGTGGCCATGATGGTAAACAATGGAGTTAATTTGTCATTTCAGATTTCTTCTAAGCTAAATATTATGTATTTATATATTTCAAGGCCAGATTTTGTTGTTATTGAGGAAATGAGTGGAAATAGTATGTTTTGAATTTTTGAACAGTTATTAGAGAAGGATTTAGCAGGGGCGCAACAAGATATAATATCAGCAGAAGATGCACATTATAAAAAAGGTGATGAGGATAGAATAGAAGAATTGAACAAACAATTTTATAGCTACTAAAAACAAAGGCACTACATTTAGCAAATGAATATGTAGATTAAATCTTTACTGCATAAAAAATAAAATAATAAATAATATCAGTCAAGCCTTGGATAGTACTAACATCATAGAAATGAATGTAATCCAACCAAAAGATGTGTATAAATATAAAATGGCTTCAACATAAAAACAACATCCCTTCAAGATCAAATCAAAACTATGTAATCGTGTGTATCTTGTTCTACACCCAAGCTGAAGCATAACAAACGGTATTTGCAGTAAAATCAGTTTTATTCATGTAATCCATGATTAGTCATCTAATACAGATTTGGAAGAGTCTTCCTGGGTGGAGTTTTAGGTACCTGTCAACAAAAACATGTGTTGGAATGTCAATATCACGGTGAATAGCCATCATTCATAATCCAGCCAGACGATTTGTTGGTATTGTGTTCCTGAAAGTAATAAAATTCATGCATGCATAGGTATCTGGGACTAACGAAGGCTTGAGTAGTTCTCATCATGTGAATCAATAGCAAAAGTTACAGAATAAACTCGAGTAGGTACTATTCATGTACGTCTTTGTTCTTCGGAGAACAGAAAGATATTAACAATACATGCACTTTGGTGAAGGCATCTGCATCAATATTTGGGAGGACTGTCATGGCATCACTTATAAGATCTGTGGGACTACTTTTCTAAAATATTTGCCATTGAAGCAATTTAGACTGAACATATTAAGAATGTAAGACTTGATGGAATCAGTTTGTTACGAACTTCCTGCACTTTTGATACAGAGGCAAATAGTCAGATTAAGACAGTAAGATATGCAATGGGTTGTCAAATCTTTTAGGGGGCTTAATCGCGGATAAATATATTTCTGCACTCCGTGTTTTCACCAAGCATTGCTCCAGCTCCATCGTAAGTTTTATTCTATCTACATAATAGACGCGGTAATGAATCTGAATGCGATAGTTTTGTCGTATATAGGTGATAGTATCAATTAGAAAAAGGCGCATTTTATGTTGATTCTTTATTTTAAAAAGTATTCCTTACATATTAAAAAAGGCACTTTACAGTCTCTATGAGGTTGACCCCCTGGTTGTATTCATAGAAATGTTAATGTAGTTCCATAGAGTAAGTAAATACTGAGGTCCCACTCACCATTTTCAAAATGAAGCAGTTGAAAAAAGTACCTACGGGGTGGGTCAAATAGATGCGCCGGTAAGATTACAAATTGATTGAACATGAAGCTTTATTCCATAATAATCATGAAATGTAAAGCAATTAACCAAGTATGTACAATTATAGTGAATACTTAGCATTCAGTAATCAGTATGACCTCCACGAGTATGGATAACAGCGGCCAAGAGTGCAGGAAAAGATCTCAGTAGACTTTCAAACAATTGAGTATCATTTTGAAGATTTGTGAGAACGTTGTTGGGGGATTCGCTCTAGTGCATTGGCGTTGAGATCTCTTTCGTGGTGCATTAGTTCCTCCATCCGATCCCCTTTACAATTGCAACCTAAATTTTTGCAGGGGCTGCAGATCTGGGGAACTCACTGGTCATTGCACAGTGTCAAAGAAATCGAGGTCGTGATTCTGAGCTTTAAAACATTGGCGCTTTGTCATGTAGGAAGGTGGTCTGATCCACATCAAGTACGCTGAGGTTGTCATTGGTGAAAGGGTAGAAGATGCTGCCGTATTATTGTCTCTGAAGTATTCTCCTGTCCAAGAATGTCCTTCTTTTATCACACACATCATCTTTCTGGAGCTAAAGCAGATACGCCTCTCATGTTCATTCAGTGCATATCCACTTTTACCAATCAGGTCCTTTATTCATTTACAGTCGTAAACAGCTCTAGCCAGTTCGTTTTAACAAATTTCTTGCTTCTTCCTAAACGTTCTACAATCCACTCACGAGTAATAAAATCAGCTCCTTTATCTCGAGCCTCTCTAAATGTTGTAGCACGAATTCGGTCTATAAAATGTTCACTATCTGCTGCCATATTGATAAAATTATATTCACAAAATCAAATATTTAACTGCTGTCTAATATATGGTATCGCTATGCAGATATAAAATAATTTGAATTTAAATTAAAATGATATCTTTGCTTTAGATATCAAAAATCTTAATATTATACTTATGGACGCATCTATTTTGACCCACCTCGTAACAAATTGTGAAAACTAATTTGGTAGGTATAAATATGAAATAACTTGTAAAAATATTAAGGTGTAAAAAGTCTATGCCCAAAAACTTAGGCTTGAATTGCCTTTGCCCCCTCACCCGAGAGTAGGAGGAGTTCCTCGAGTGAAGGATCCTCGTAAACTTGAGGATTGAATAGGAATTTCAGCCTACATTCTCTCCGTAATGTTAAATGGTAGGTAAACATATTTATCGTGCCCAGTACCGAATATGTATACATATTCGTTGCGTACTTTCTAGAATGCAAACGCATCGAAATTTAAGAATTATCATGAGTGGAATATGTGATATTTACTTCCTTTAGTTCGATTTATCCCTTTAGGCTCCATGAAATCATTGACATCAATTCAAAAGATATATTTAATCTGCTTTTGGTGTATCGTTTCATTTCTATTTCAAGTGAAAACGACTATAAAACGAACCAGTTAGCTCGGTGTGTTCTGACAGCCTCTGGTTACCTTTTGTATTCGTTCAATTTTATAAATGATTCTTATAGCAGTACCTATAGAAAAATGGTCTTCTGACAATTCAAAATAATCTATGTATGCTTTTACTACATTCCTTCTGAGAAATTTAGATTATTTGGGATTGTTAAAACACCATTTTTCTGGGTATCCCTCTACATAATGCTTTTTTTTTCATCTGATATTTTATCGGTCCATAAACCTTGGTAGAGATCAAAATTCCAAATTTCAATTGGGTTTTAACCCCTCCCCTTTCACAAATATATTGTTACTGTGGCAATCGGCAATAATTTGACCCTTGCGTTATATTTTGTCGTTTACCTAAGCTAATTTAAAAATATAACAAAAATCAAGGATAGGACGGATTATTTACTCAATATTTACACTCAAGTGCAATAAGAATCGCTACCCTACAATTTAACATAAATGTGTCGATTCATTATTTTTGATAGCTTAATAGCATAGATTTTAATTATTGAACACACCTAATGAACAGATATCACCACATAATTGATTGATTATTTAACTTAGCTTAAAATTATACATTTATTAGGTATATGGGTGGCGATTCTTTTTGCACTGGAGTGTATGTTACCGAACATTATATTCTTAAAAGATTGCACGCGACACTCCACAGCAGTAGTAGATAATATGCAAAAAGTTTAGCGAAGCAGGATCTCATGATAATGCATACCTTAACACACCCACCACGAAACACTAAACCTAAATCTAAAGGAGGCACATAAAGGAATCAATTGATAGCTTGTCACAATTATTAAAAAGACAGAATTCAATAGTTGCACATATATCTTGCATATCTTACAAATTAAAATATAAAACGCAAGAAACAATAATATAATCCGGGTATAAAATCACTAACAACAGGTATTAAGACAATGATATCCATAATAATATACACACAATCTAATAAAAAATACATTCAAAGAAAAGACGAAGTAAATGTAACACGCAGTTCATTGCATAATGTAATATAGGTACAAATAAAATCTATACGTCTCATTGGAAATATGAGGTCATTGACGGTTTTCTTTGCAAATCACTATATTTTTACATGCAGTCATTTTCCTCCAGATATTCCGATGATCATTTTCTGAATTTGAACCCGGAACTTATTACTACAAGATTTAAGTAAATGACGTCATACTTCTGAATAGGATTTTGCGAATACCATCCCATAGTAGATATAATAAATTTCAATTATTTATATATTACGTGATAATCTAGAAAACGAGGAATTCATATTATCCAGTTTAGAAACCATCTTATTTACAACGAACCATAACTGATAATACATATTCATAGATGGAACCGTAAAAACAAAAAAAAAATAAACAGCAAAATCAACATATTCTCAATTAGTTTTCCACCAGACGGTATTCTACATAGTTAGCTACAAAATGACCGCAGGGCTTTAATATTTGTAATCTCTTTAATAGATAGAAAAGTTTGTTAATGTTCAGTAATTATGTATTTTTGAATTTCAAGATTATCAGTCTTTTATGGTAATTAGGTTAGTTTTAGAATTCCTAGAGGCACACATTCCAAAATATGTTGGACCTATTAATACGCAGCTAACATCCCTAAATCATTCACAACATTTGAAAGGCTTGAAAATTGTTTATTATACATATCATTTTGATCTATTTATTCTAACTAATGCTAAATAAATGTCGTTTACATTCAAAGCGTTTTGATGAACTGGTGACCTTAAACGTTTTCACTTTTCTTGATATTAATATTCCAACTTTGCAGTCAATTGATTCTTTTTTGCTGAATTATAAAACTTCTAATAAAAGAAACGTTTTCATTACATATTTTCATATAAAACCAAAAAGGGACTGACTTTGTTTGCTCGTAGTTTCATAATTGACGTTATATCAGCACGGAGAATCAGCTATTTTAAAATATAATTTGAATTGAATTATTGACAGTATAAATTACCCGATTTAACGACATTTTTTGCTATATTATAAATAGTAATCATAGAAAATTGCACTCGGAAATTTTAGTTAGATGATTGATTGAAAGTTGTACTGAAGCCTTTCATATGTTGTTAAAAAGATAGAATGCAGACAAATAAGCAAAGATACCAAATTGAACAAAAAATGTCTCAAAACATTCTTACAATATTAATATCAACCGCTAACTGAGTCTTAAATCTTTGTTTTAAAGCATATTATTATATGGAGTAGCGTGTGTTTCAGAGTGTCTGTCTAATATGTCTAATTAGCAGTACTTACTTAACATCAAGGAAACATACGGTTCTCAGAACTTATAGAATGCTATCATCTCCTGTGGGGTTGGCCTGCCTGAATCTACCAAATCAATGGAGTAGATACGAGCGTAGCACATAATAATAGACATTATAAACACAACGATGTCATTGCATAAAAATGTATTTCCAGGTTTACTTCTTTTTAATAAAAATCTATCGAATTGTGCGATTTCAATAAATTATGTTTGTTTGTTTGGTAGGTTATGATGAATTGCTGTACAAAATAATAAAATAATAGCAATAAAAAAAGTGTAAACAGAAAACACGTCGATAGATGCCTACCCATCATATTTAAGACGATTCAAAGTACTTAATATCACAGCTAGTAAACACAAACCTATAAAAAATAAAATACTTATACGATATGGTAGGTCCATTTGATATAGCTTTTGTAGAACTAACGCAATGTTCAACATTTGATGGAATAAAAAAGGACAATTATCCACCTGTTACCAGGCTACGAACTACTGGACAATCAAAGCAGCTAAAGGAGCAATCTCGATGCCCATAGGAGCTCTATCAAATTAATATCAATTTCCGTGCTACGTGTAAGAGGAGAAGGCTGAAAAATTCAAACGAATCAGCAATTTAGAGCAATAATAGAAGGGAGGGAGGGAGGGAGGCACAGAAACCAAACTGTACTCGCGGATTAACATGTCACACAAGCAGCTAGCTGTACATTTTAAAAATTGAAGAACAAAAAAATCGTTTGAAATTTTCAGTAGACAATTTCCTGTGTAGGTAGATCAGTTAATATCACCAGAAATGGTTGATCACTATTTACAAATGGCTGATTTTGAATTATTATACTAGAGATACAATACATCATAGTTTAGTTTAAATTTTGAACAACACAAAAACCGATTTATTTCTACATAAGTGTTCACCAGTACTATTGTTTTGGATACAATAATATAAACAGATAGAAAATTACTCTTGACTTCTAATAACTGTAAAAAATGTACATGTTATAATATATTATATTGACAAGTAGCACAAACACACAAAAATTAACCTATTAGACATCTCTCTAAAAAAGAATCTACAGAGTGACCCAAAAGTCTGCGCCATTTAGTAAAATGAAAATTAAATATTATATACAATATTACTTCAAGTAGTATTATATTTTATCATAATTTTTTATATAAATAAAACTACTTTTTGTTATTTATATAAAAAATAATGATAAAATACAATATTACTTGCAAGTAATATTGTACATATTTAATTTATTTTTCACTAAATGACACAGACTTTCGACTCACTCTGTCCAACTACAGACATACATGGTAGACGGCATAATAAGAGTCAAATAGAAACCCAATGAGTATTATAAAGTGAGAGGTGAACCGCTACCGTCACCTACTGCACTGTAAAGGAATATAGTCACTGATTGAAGTAGGGGACTCCCAATCCCAACCCCAAATTCGTTAAACTAATAATTTAAATAGACTTCTACAAAATCTCTATCGTGTGCAACGTTTTCTTTTAAAAAAAAGCAATAAACCAAGTTGTGCCATCACCATTACTCGATCTCTTTGTGTTAATTTTCACAGTGTCGGGAGATTTTTACATAAATAATGTTTTAAACAGTGAAGCGGTTTGACTATTTTCGAGAATCTTTTTGATCAATATAATTGTTGCTGTTAGATATTTGGGGAGGCTGGATGTTAATTAATCGGCATACCACAAGTCAATATTCATTGTTTTAGCGTTCTGGAAGTATGACGAGTGGATTGGGGGGGGGGGGGGGGCATTATCTGGACCAATGATAACACGAGACAACGTGGCGGCATGTCTATGTTGCTAGAGATCAATTTTCAGTGATGTTTCCGCCTTTTATACAGCCCTGGACAACAGTAGGGAACCAGTGCAGATTTTATATCGTTTTCCTTAACAGTCAACGTGAGAAAGGAATAGGAGCCGCATGCAACGCTGAAATTGTCATACAACTACCCACAGACCCAGGTGAAGGTTGCATGAGAGTATTGGCTTCGTTGGTCACATACTTTTCGTACAATAAAACCTAATACACCCATAAATCATTGTGCGTGTGTGTGGCTGTCCTATTATTTATATTCCGTCGATATCTATGCAACCCAAGAACCTTGTTGTTGTTGTTGTTGTTGTTGTTGTTGTTGTTGTTGTTGGTCACAATGAGCTAATTAGACGTCTAAAATTACACGGGACACAATCAAACAACACCAGCCACCGACTGCAATGTGTCTGCTGCCAGAATCCCATCGACACACACACCGATCAGAGCAGAGCATTCCTCAGAACCAGAACTATTCCAGCAGAACCAAACACCCCCCGGACCAGCGGTACCACAATGTATTCGATCAGATGTGCATCACTGTGTACCTCTAATAGGAACCCACAGTCCAATCTAATCGACCAGCATGCCAGACTGCTGGTGCCATTGCTAAACCAACGGAACCCAAGTAGAGCACAGGACACCGCCCACCGTGGTAGTGTAGGGGGTAAGCCAAATGTTGTCCAAGAGTTGGATTGAAACCTGATTTAAATTATTTTAGTAAAGTACTAATTCTTCTTATCATTATTTCTCATGATCTAAAAGAAACCCGTTTCCGCCAATCAATCACGAAATCATAATAGTTGAAATGATAACAGAGACAATTTTATAAATGTTAATACGTAGAACATAGACATCCAGGCCTGTTTTTATTGGTAACCAATGTACATAATATTCCACCCATTATGCCTACACAATTATCTAACAGCATTTTCCAACACGCGTCTTCTTTAAATCAACCAAAACACAACCCTCAATTTAGTATGATGATAATGATAATTGATATTAGCCAAATGGGGTGTAGGAATAAAACAGAGAGAGAGAGAGAGACAGAGAGAGAGAGAGCCATCACTTACTTAATAGGCAGTAGAAAAAAAATACTTAGCGTATAGTGTTACAACCTCAGCTGCTATTCTGTGGTGGTGAACATTGTGATCGTTCATCAGATTACACACGTCACATCTAACCACAGAGAGCGAGCGAGCCAGAGAGAGAGAGAGAGAGAGAGAGTGAATACCCAAATAAGTGACAGACGCATTAAAGTAAAAAAAAAAAACGAATCAATCAAACAAACAAAATCAATCAGGTCTGGGGCCTAGTGTCAGCTTCAGATCCACTCTCAGCTCCAACAGTGTGTGCGGATGGACACTCTCGCTCGGCACTTTGAACAATTGATGTCTCCACAAATTTCGTCGTTCTTTGTGTCGCAAGCTCTTGTACGTTTAGAGGGCGGGTGAGTCAAAAGCCTCTGCGTCATTTAGTAAAAATAAATAAATTAAATATTATGTACAACATTACTTGCAAGTAGTGTATTGTATATTGTCATAATTTCTATAGAAAAAACATGAACTATTATTTTAAGTTATTTTATAAAAATTATAATAAAAAAACAATACTACTTCTAAGTAGTAATGTTGTACATACTATTTATTTTACTTTTCCTAATTGACGCCGACTTTTGCCTCACCAACATAACGAAAATCGATCAGAGGTCCTTGACAGCAGCGAGCTAAGAATGGAACACTGAGGCTGTAACTAACACCCAGGAGATAATAATCATTTCAAGGAAAGTGCTATTTACATAAACCTAGGAAATTGAACAGTGTGACGTCACACTCACATACAACCAATCAGTGAGAGAGAGAGAGAGAGAAAAAAAACAGGCGCTGCGACATCAGAAGAAACAACTCCAACGTCCAATCAACTTCACATCAGACAATGCGATCACTCATCGGTCTGGCCGGAGCCCCGGAGCCCGGCTTGAGCCGACTGTTGGGGTGGTGGATGGGCGGCGGTGCGTGCGACCGACCTGGTGCTGCCTTCTGCAGTGGGTGTGGGTCAGCCATACAATTAATGTACATCAAAATAGAGTTCTATGCATAAAACTGGTAGGTTTTTATATCTATGGTTTTTGTTACGAGGTAAAATCTATATCAAGTAACTAGGTGACATCAATCGAGTTAATTTATTTGTTAACCATACGTTTTACTCACCACTTGATTTTATATAGACAGGAAAGTTCCAATGAATTATGCATAAAAATCTATTGTTAACAACAGAGATAAATACTAAGTATAAATTAAAGTCTATGCAAAATAAAAACACAGAGATTGCCAGCCTATATAATTTGTTATTTAAAATTTTATACATAATAATGAATGTAGTTCGCATTAAAACTATTAAAATTTTGAATATCATGTTCTATGGATAATTTAACCGTGGTCATCATTGGTAATTTTGCATTCAGTCTATTAAAATTTGATTTTTAATTACCATTTGTAGAACATTCATCTTAAACAAAAGAATTTAAAACAAGACTAACTAAACATACATATTATGTTATTATTATTTAAAAAAAAGAAATAGTCTCAATGAATTTGTAAATAATTATGTTCCCTTTTTCTGATAAAATCTTAGGTGACAACTCTGTGATCTATGGCTAAAACACAAAATCAATATCACAACCAGATTAAAAAAAAATATTTTCAAAGAAATACCTATGTAGGTATACTTTACAGTTGAAATTGGAATTTAAAATCTGATCTAAATAGAATTTTAAAATGGCTCAAAATAAAACAACTACTCTTTTATTATCAAAATTATGCAAATGACTTTAATCATTATCCAATCATACGGTAATTTAGGATAATAAAATCAATATAAATATCACTACGTGTTCGTCCATGTCTACTGCAATTAAAGTTGGAATAGAACGTGATATATAAATAAAACATTTTCAATTTTGAGTGAACATCAAATTACAAAAAGTTGGTCATATTAAAAAAGGACGCCTGAAAACTCCTAAAGAGATTTAAAAACTTTGATTCATTTTAAAAACGAACAGTACCAAATTTGAAACACCGTTACTGAATGTTTTTTTCTAAATTTTGTTGTCATAGTTGATTTTTTGGTTATGAATAATGTGATAGACAACATTTAGGATACAAACGACGTATATAGCAAACTATATTTAGTTCCTAGAAAAAAACTAAAAAAATATCAGATCAAACAAAATGATCTGAACACTTGTAGGGGTAGGTAGTTAGTTGTCGAAACAATCGATTTTATACGTTTGCAATCATGCAGAGATACAGACAACGTTGTGAGTGGAAAGCCATATTACATATGCAATTTACCAAATGTGTCGAATAAGATGGAAATAGTAAACACATATAGATGGCATAATCAGTAAAACTAACCTCTGGGATTTCTCTATCAGAGATGTCGCTTCGCTTGGACCGTTTATCAGAATTGGACTGTTTGTCGCGCGGAGTATTAAGCCGAAGAGATTCCATGGAGTTCTGAAGCTAAATAATATGCATAAAAATGTACATGCCAACTTTATTTATGGGTCTAAATAATGTAGAAGTTAGCAGATAATTGCGGGAGCCAGAAATTTCAAATGTTTAGCTTTGTAAACATAAGAATTGATGTTTTCTTAAACACTACATAAAAATGTCCAAAGACAATCTTACCACAAAAATATAATGAAAAATTACCAATTACCTACTTTTTTAAAACTTCTAACCCAATTAACAAAAAAATATAAAGTTAGCTTGTCCACTGTGTTATACATACCTCCAACATGCACCAAAAACTCTTCTTACCTGGGCTAGTTCTTCCACTCTATGCGGAGGGGTACTCGTTGGCA
>JAUYWI010097209.1:0-11799 GCA_034780595.1 Parotoplana pacifica | reverse complement strand
GAGAATAGGTTTGGTTTTGATGGATGGTTTGTATATTTTGCTCAGAGTGTTTTCCTGCAGCCTAAGGCTTTTTGGGAGAATGCTATTCTATTATTGACATCTCCATCTCCTAGAAGGCTGCCTAGTTTGTTGATGTATCTTCAGACTTGTTTGCAGCTGATAGTGGTGTATTTAGTTTCGCATTCATCGACCTCCAGGTTCCATTTTTGAATTTGATGGAGATAATTTTGAGGCTGGTTTTGCATCTGGCTTATTTTTTGTATGAAATTAGTCATCAGCGTAGCCAATCTCACTGATGGAAATGTGGTGAGATGGTTTGGGGATGACATTTCTGGCATCTCTGATAGCTGCTTCTAGGTAAATTGGTGAATAGGATTGGGCTGAAACAATCTCCTTGTGGCGTTCCTATTGTAGTGTAAATGCTGGATGTGTGGTTGCCATAGCTGATCTTGAGAGATGTGTTGCTGATGATTAATTGAATCTTTTGTTTCATCATAATTTAGGAAGTCTTTTATTATGTGTAGTAATTTCTTTCTTTTTATGATGTTAAAGCCTTAGCTGAGGTCGGTACCTAGGATAGTGTTTTTCAAACATGTTGTAGTTGTTGGTCATTTGTTGGATGAGATTTTTTGTTCCATTAATACTCAGTTCTAGTTTACTGTTGTCTGGGCAAGGCACAAAGATCAAGGGTTTGATTATTTTTATTTGTGTTATTGGTCTTGTTGAGTTTGGAATAAATTTTGGTGATTACTATTGTGATCATGTTAGTTTCCTTGCCTGCATAAGATCTGGAATTGGTTATGCAGTACTTGGGTTGTCTTTTTTCCTACTTTGGAATTAGACCTAAGTAAACACAAATCCAAAAAATATTGATTATCTATTTTAGTCAAAAATTGATATTTTGTGATAAAATCTAAAAAATCCAAAGTAAACATCCTATTTTGATGAAATCTGACATTTTAATTCTGAAGTTATCTAAAACCATTTTTATAGATATGACGGCCACCATTTCAGGTCTTCAAAAATAGTTTTTTTAAATAAAATGCTTTCTAATGCAAGTCAATCATCTAAAATAGTTTATAATAGCTTATAGTGACCTTTTAAATCATTTGTAGTGGTTTTTGATTGAATTCAGTCGATATAATTGCATGTTTATAAATTTCATTTTTGTTGCATTGTGTGGACCTGGGCCTAAACTCAGGGTAAAGTTAAGATATTTTCATTTGGTACACTAATAAAGTATCAGATAAGAAGTATATATGCCAAATTTGAGATTCTAATGAACTATTTAATTTTTCCCATCTAAATATGTAGGATTTTCAGAGTGGGCCAAATTTGAACACAAAAATCCATAACTTTTTGGTGAATATTTTAAAGATTTCGTTTAGCTTGCGGTTTAGCACATATTTCCATGGTTTAAAAAATCAGTTCATTTTTTTCTATGGCAAAAATTTAAAAAATTGGCTCTTAGTTTGCACCCTATGGATGAAAATTAATAGTTTCAAAAATTGGGAATAAACAATATTAACCAATTTCATCAATATTTGACTTGGGAATTTTTCTTTTGTAAAATGTACATTTTTTGGACATTTTGGACCAATTTCGATTTTTAGAGGGTCGTCAGGTCAGAGGTAAAAATGTTTACATAAAAAAATCCACGAAAGAAATTAGTATCAAATTCGATTCCAAACGGTTAAAACGTTTTTGAGCAGTTTCAGAATATTTTCTTCAGGGGGGGGGGGTAATGCTACGAAGAATTTTTATTGCACAGTTTTAATTAATTAATACTTAACTCTTGTTTACAGAAAACTCTGTTATATGCAATGATGCTTGCTGATTACAATGTAGGGGGTGTTATGTGTTTGAAACTAAATTGCATTTTGTATTTCCCTGTACACTATTATGTCAAATTTACACATAAAAATAGTGGATTTGGGGAAGGAAAGTCAGTTCTTTGTAAAATCTCGAAGTCAGTTACTTACATTGAGAATTGTAATGATGGAATATTATAGTAAAGCTGGTGATCCATTATTTCTTAGGAAATACTACCCGCCCTTCGTTTGGAATTTCTTTGGATGCTTTGTTTTTGTTTTCAGGTTGAAGAGCAATATCCCGGATTTTCACAAGATTTTCTTATGGGATTACTCAAGAGTGTTGGTTTAGAAAGTGAAATTGATGTTTCAGAAACATTTTTACGAATGGCTGCTCTAAGTGATTCGAGTAAGTTTTCATAAATAATCTGGGAAAATATGACCAGGATTATAAAGGTACATATTTATACTATTCTTTACTATTCATAAGATTTTTAAAATTTTTGTATTTATATTTCTTTTTAATTAGCTATATCTCTAACACTTTTCATTTCTGTTGATTGTTTGCTGCAGTAAAGATTTTATTTTACATTCTGTGTTGTGGTCTTGTTTATTTTTAATTAAGCAAAAGTCTCTGTAAGTCAAAGAAAGATACTGTAATAGTTCTAACTAAATATATTTTAATTGTTTTAGCGACAACAACAACATCTCGAATCCCCCAAATTCAGCGTCTAGAACTTAGGGCTCTTTCACTGAAAAAGTTGCTTGGTCAAATTCCGAATGAAATTACCGAGCGTCGAAAGTTTTTGGAGGCCATAAAGTATGTAATATTTTTGTTGTTACTAGTCATTTGTTAAGTACAAAGTAGACACTATGATGATCGTCCTGTAATATTTTTGATTATGTAAATTTACCTTTACTTTTGTTTTTCTATTTTTTGCAATGACATTTTTATATATTCCCATTACTAATACTAACGCAAATGAATCCCGTTTGAATTATTGCCTTGTATGAATATAAAAAGTTTATTTGTATTAATGGTTCACGCTGTACATTAATCCTTGGCTGATGAACCTATGATGGGGGCCTGTTCCACTAAAATGAATTTTTGTTTTAATAAAATGTATTTTATGGAAACAAAATGACTCAAAATGGTTTATAATAGCTTCAATTGTGTTTCTAGATCATTATGGACTGATTGAATTCGTTCAACTAAAGTCGTTGTTTTGACAAATCCATTTTTAATGTGTTGGGCCTGGTCCCAAAATGAGTGAACCTCAAATTCATATTTTGAATAAAGCTATGAAATTTCTACTTGACACACCAATAGTGTATCAGAAAAGAAATAATTTTGCCAAATTTTCATACATTTAAATAAGCATTTCATATTTTATATAATTAAACTTCCAATCTAATACATAGGATTTTCAAAAAATTTAACATTTACAGCAAATTTAAAAAATCTGTTAAATAGTTTTTCATTTGATTTTGATTTTGCTCATAGGTTGCACCCTGGTCACAAAATTCAATATTTTCACAAAACTGTAATGCATGTCATAGAATGAAGAAAAATGTTTTAGGTAGCAACTATGAACTTATTTTACCAAACAATTACTTCAGGAATAAAATTTCTGTAAAAAGACTTCAGCTTAGAGCAAGGTAGTCACTGATACCAAAATGTCAACTTTATTTTTTAATAAAATTTGTACTTGCTTAAGGACTTGGTTTTGCACACAATTAGAAAATTTAAAGAAATTTTATCCGTTAAATATTTTACTCCAAATTTTTTTTTAATTTGATTGACTTTCAGGCTGCACCCTTGACACAAAAATTAATAATTTCAAAAACCGTAATATATGTTGTAATTTTGATATATTTTCCAAATAATAACTATACAGGAATACAAAGTCAAAAAGCCCGGAACTGTTGGTAATTATAGTAGACGCCGAGTTAAATAAAACGTCAGCTACCTCAGATTAAAAAATTACATTCGAAATGCCTAGATATCCATTCCGCCGAATTTATCATGGACGAACCGCAATATTCACCGGTGCTTTGCACAGAAGAGGAGTTTTATACCAGCAGCTCTGGACTTTTTGAGTTTTCGTTATTACTAAAAATAAATATGCTGCTTCGGGCCAGTTATGTGTTATTATTACAGGAATTCCTTTTTTGTGGAAAAACATCCTTTTCAAAATTGGACCAGAGTGACTTGTTTTAAAGGGTCACCAGGTGGCTCCGGGTTGATAAAAAGAAATAGTTTAAACGTTGGGAAAGAAACTTTGTGACGCAAACAAAAAATTCAACTAATTTGGATTTATTGTTTTTGATCTAGATGCCCCCTTATCAGAGAAGGGTTAACATCCTAACTGCAAAAAGTAGCAGAAAACTATATTATTAGTAAAGTTAGTAACCGATAATATTTTACTAACTATTAACAAACAACTTTTAAAGAAAATGGTCAGTGTTTCTTGTCTATACCCAAATCTGAGCATAGTCAAATTTACAATATCAGACTACCAGTTTGATTTTCTTAAAAACTTTTAATAATTTCATTATGTTTATCTTGATGCGAATATTATGGGTATCCTAGAATGTGATCAGACAATCAGTTACTAAAATGGTAATTCAGTTATTTCTCTATTTTGTGCTTTGGATAGTATCAGTCATCTTTTTAGCTAGGTACAAAACCGTGTAGTGAAGGGGAAATGAGTATTGGCGACTTTAGTGTCAGGCCATTTACCTTTCGTTTATTGAATACCACCCATCAATATTTGTAATTATTAAACACCGATCCTAAATGTACAAAAATATATGCTTGACTAGTTAAGGTTTAAAATGAAATCACCCTTAATAAATATTTTTGGTTGGCGGAAGTTCTCAAAGAAAAACGTAATTTAACATTTCATCAAATAGGATTACAATTTATTGCTTAGCCGATAACCATATTATATTATAATTTTAGTTTTTGTCTTTTTTGGATATTTTTCTTTGTATAACTTCTATATTATTTTTATGGTATAAGTTTGAATAACCAGGTGTTACCCGCAAAAATATTATAATTTTATTTTTGGATCATTGTTAGTTGGTTTAGGATATTAAACTTTCATCGCGACTTTTCTTTTTATTGAACACTAATTGCTGTCTATTTCCCAATAATTTATTTGTCCTGAAACGTTTCAGTTGGCTCTATATATTCATGTTTCGCTTAAGAATTATATTCTACTACAGAAATGCCATTAATAATTTAAGTAAAACATGTATGTTGATCGAGGAAACTTATTGTGTTTTTTATATTTTATAGTCATAATTGAAAAAGAAATTTTGTGAAGAAAATAAAATTCCTTTGTTTTATTTATTTAAAAAAAATTACCTAAGTATATAGGAATAGAATTTTATTAGATGTAAATATTACGTATAAATGTAGAATAGAATGTAAAATTTTGTAGAAATATATTTTTGGGACAATAAGAGTTTTTGTGCATCACTAAACTAAGGTTTTCTAAATAAGCAATTCGTACGCTATCCGATGTATGTAGTATCAATTTTTGTTACGTTTTGGTTATGACTCAGGCAACCAGTTTACATTTATATGATTTTTAAATAGAGATGTTAGAATGTCACTACTGTATGGAATGTGCACCACGCATAGTTCAGTTTGTAAATAATCAAGTAGTTTGTGCACTGAACGTCTTGTGCAATGTAGATTTACCTCTTATAGATCATTATACAGAGGGTTTTGTATCACACAAAGGCTTTGTTTATCAGCAATGTTAATACTGTGGGTGTTTAAACATTGAATACGACAATGTTCTAAGCTCTATGTATTATGTTGCAGTTATGCCAACTAGTAATCAGTTTTATTACATTTTAATTTTACTAAATGCAGGTGAATTGTGTGAATAGATATAATATGTGTATCAGTTTTGTTGTTTGTATTTATTACACTAGAGTTTTATAATTTTTTAATATTTTATTTATATGATGAATATAAGTATTAAGAAATAAAATCGTTTATTAGCTTTACAGAAAGTTGGTATTAATCATATACATATTATGTAACTATATTAGATAACAATCAATTCAACACAACACAAAAGTGTGTATACATAACCAATTCTGTCTAATCGAACCCTAACGCTGTTTTAGTTATGTCTATAGTTTTATCCTCTAGAACGTAATCTCTTTTATTTTTAGCGTACTTTTACTGAAATATGATTGTTTTTGTTACAGACAAATAGCCAATGCTATAAAGAATCTCTTAGATTCGGTCAGTGATGTGATATCTCATCTACCTCAAAATGACAAAAAGACGAACCTTGAACTTCAAAAGCGCGAATTTGTCCGTTATTCTAAGCGTTTTAGTGGAACGTTGAAGGCCTTTTTCAAAGAAAATAGGTGACTTATTTTACTGATTACCGAAATCATTTTAGAGAGCTTATAAAGTAATTCTTGAAAAATAGAATTTGAGTCATTGACTTCCAACCGTTCTACATACCAAATAAAGTGTTCTAACACATTACTTCAAATTTAAATTTATGTGATTTATCGCCATAGTTTTACAAAAATGAAGCTTAATTGCACAGAATATTACTTCATATATTTGGAACTAAGGAAACTAAATATGTATATCCTACTGACTAATGTGAATTGTAATTCTTGTTTAGTTTTATAAAGTTAAATAGCTAAATTGTTATTTCATTAAAAAAAATAGTTATAATCTTATACCTTTTTTTTAACTTGTAGACCTTCCGAAGTATTCAGCAGTGCAAATCTTCTGGTTCATCAAACCAATTTGATTCTATTGTTTACCCGTGATGCTAGTGACAGTTGACGAACTTGGATTTATCTTCGTCCTGCTTTTCTTGCTGCTTGGTTTGTCTCCTGTCTGCACCGTCTTTCTGCAAACCTCGTATGCTCCTTATTTCATTTTATCATTTTTATTGTTGCCTTAATGTTGCTGTTAGTGGGAGTGTTATCTCTATCGCGGTTATCACTTTCCACATCGGGAACTACTCGTACTTCTTCATCTCATAATTATTATTTTGATTATTTCTGGCCTTTTAGTGAATCTGATGGTGCCAGTTCTTTGAACAGTCGGGGTTTTGCATTTTGGTTGGGAGAAATTGTTGATGGAATATGGAAAAAGTTTAAAGATGTTACTCAATTGTATAATATTTAAGCTATTTTTATTTACGTGCTGAAATAAAAAGACTGAATTGATAGTATAAAATAAATAGAAACCATTTTATGTTTTTTATTAACCCTTCGTAGGCTTCGGGAGTGGTGGATGGTGCTCAAAGAATACATATGGAAGTATGCAAATTAGAAAATTTCTGTTGACAATGTCATAGGGTTGAATATTGATGTTTAAAATTCTTGCTCATTTGACATGGGATATAACAGTTTTTAGCTTAATCGGCCTATGGGATATATATTAGTTTAGGGTCTTACAAAATTCGATGTCTACACAGGGCTAAAATATACGTTTTGTTGTTTTATTTTGAATATGTAGAATGAAATCTTTACTGCAGCACATATACAATATTAAAAAATAATAAATTTTAATTATTTTAAGCCTTTGACAGTACTAACATCATAGAAATGAATATAATCCAACTAAAAATGTGCAAAAATATATGAATTCAGCATAAAAAGAACATATTTTCAAGATCAAATCAAACCTACGTAATCATATGCATCTTGTTCTACACCCAAGCTGAAGCATTATAAGATGGTCAATCAAGCTTGGAAATTGAAAGTACTATCTAGTTTATCCAAAAATTAATATTCATGAAGCAATCCAGTCAGAAATGAAAAATGTAAAGTTGTTAAAATGCACAACAATAACAAGAAATATGGTGCGGGACTTAGTACCCTCAGCAGTGAGTTTTAAGCAGTTTTATGTGTACACAACCGTTACTCTTCCCATAATCTAGTTATTATTCAAAATGTTTACTGCTATAGATTTGATGTGATTATGTATAATATTTCTTTTTGACAAACTAGTTATTCTGATTGATAAATTTTTGTTAATGTTATAGCTGTGATTTTAGTCAAGATTATTTTTGCTTTTGCCTTGAATATCTAAGATCTAATTAGCTTTCTAGGTTGTTAAACATTCTATTTTTCTTGTTCTTTATTTTGTCTTTCAATCTGTAGGTTTATATTTGTTCCTTTTTTAAAATTAAAACTGTCACTTTCCGTTATTCAAAGTTATTAGTATTTTTTTATACATATGTATGCGTTATTTTGTTAATGTTTTCAAAGTTTGCCTTAAATGGATTTTATGTATCCACAAGTCCAAAGTGTCCACTTACGAATTGTGCTCATTATTACTTTTATTATGTGGTGAAGATTGGTTCGATAGCAAATGATATTTAGTAGAGTATATTTTCGTCTTAACTAAATACAAGTCAATTTTTCCTTAACTAAATATTAAATTGTTATGAAAATTTAGAACCCATTTTAGTTTAATATTTTGCATAAATTTTCAACAATATCGATTGGCCAGACTTCTTGAGGTTCACATTATATTATGTAATACGTCCTTAGGGATTATAGGATTCCCTGTCTATAATATTATTTGCTCAGTTAATGATTTACTTTATTGAGAGTGATTATTTACTTATACTACATTGTTATTTACTTATTTTTACATACTACTTTTTTACTGTATAATTTAGAGCTACATTCCATCCATCACAAATTATTTATATTCTAATAATCTAGATCTTTGTACACACTTTGATAATTAATCGGAGCTGCAGTATTATTCAGTAATTGTTATTTTAAGTGTATATATTACTTATTTACATTGTTTAACATCTTCTACGTAGTTATCTGTTTTTCTTCCCATAATTTGTGTGTTTATTCGTATATTCCATTTCCACACTGTTTTTTGCAAACATTAAGGTGGTTCGTTGGATCCAAGGAAGTATCTCATATGACATCTTTTAAGAAAAAATAGTAGCACGCTAATTTTAAATTATACCCAATTTAATAACAAAAATACAGTAGAAAATTACATTAAACTATTAAATTATTTTCTCTCTAATTAAATACGTAGAAATTATTATTGTATAATTTCATAATTGCCTTAACATTTCTTTAAATTTCTTCATTTAAAAAACAATAAATAGTTCGACTTATAGATAAATGCAATTATAATTAAAAAGCACTTTCTGAATGGTACTTGAGTTCACATATCTTAGTTTAAAGATCATTTATTCCATGGTGTGCAGATCTGTTTTTTGATATTCGAACGCATTTTATACGTAATAATGGTATAATTTGATAAAAAATGCTACACCACCATGGAATTTGACTACCTAATAGTCCGTTTCTATGGCTACAATCAGATATTTTCATTTTCCCATTTATAATGTGTGGCTAAGTAATGTGATGATAGCATTGCCAAGTATTCAACTTATAGAATTTGATTGGATATAGTTTATCTTTATTTATTTTGTTTATATAAATCAGTTCATATCAAAAACTTTTGTTTTTAATATTTTATGTAAGTATTTTAATACCATTAGCATTCATTTACGAGTAATTTGAATCTCAATATATAAGCAAATTTAAATACTGTGTGATTAGGTCGATTTGGTATTATTATTTTTTTTGTGCATTTTAGAGTTAACCTAAAAATTTTGATTATAGAAGTTGGTTTGCATATATTTTGTATCCTACATTAGAGATTTCACATACATTTCGTCCTTTGTGATTAGATAGTCATATTATTAATTTTCACATTTGTCATACCGTATCTTTTCGATTTTTGTATGTATTATTAGATGATAATGTGATAATTTAAATGTAAGACTTAGTTAATTTGAAAGCCTTTTTCTTATAGTCTTAGAGCTACGAGAGATTAAATCGTACTTTCTGTTTTCAAAGGTTTGGTAGTTTTGGTATATCCTCAAGACATGCTTTGAACAATTGGTCCCTGTGCCTCCAGGGCTCAATCAATATATTTTTCCTATGCAAGAAAAATATCAGTGAAACAAGATTTGCTAATTTACACTATACCAATGTCTACTATCATTTATATACATTTTCTGAAAGTTTCAAATGATATGGTTAATCGAAACTGACAATTTGAGTTTTAATTTTTACTATCTCATACATACATATAAAACTAAAAAGCATGAATAATAAAATTATAAACAGTGTTAATCTTGACTAACCAAATAATTTGAAACATAGATATTATATTGTATAGATGACGAATCTAAGATATTTAAAAGGGGACAAGACAGCATACTTAACGGTTTTACGAAGCTACAAATGCTCAAAGTGATGTGGTTGGTTTATTTAATTTATTAAATAAATGTTTTACAAGCCAATACTCATGCTACTACTTACTAATAGAAAAAAAGTTATATTTTATTTAAAATTAAAACTAGCCAATCACGTCACTGCTAGATGCACTTGGCGTCGCCATACTGTTTGAGCAATCAGCTGAATGCAAATCTGAATTTCCTCTTTTTGAGATGCAATACATCTTTAGATGTGCTACGTTTTTAACCTACTAATGTGGTAAGTCGGTTACTTTCTTTGGTACCATCATTTATCAATGACGATATAGAATACCAAAACTTCGGCTTTTTCTGCAATTGCCACCCATATTTTGGAATAAACACCGATAAGTAGCTCCCGCGCAAAAGATGGCTGCTACCCAGTTGAATATGGATTTATTGATACCAGTTTTAATCATCTTATGATAAGCGTCAATGAATTACTAAGAGATTCTGTATAGAATATTCTCCAACCTTGCACATTGTTTCACCCTTCTGGAAGCCTTCAGAAAGTAAACCAAAGTACCACCTAAATACGTTCGTCCTGGAAAACCGGTTTTTAATGGTTAATCTATAGGTCCAGTATTTTTCATACACAGCCAGATTTTTGCGTTTTTACCTCTAAAGACTCTAAGATAAGTTTTAATAGCATCCAATTTGCTGTTCAGTGGTATGAAAATCAATTTACATCGACTTTATTTTGATAGCCCAAACCTCTAAAAGCAATTTTAATTAATAATCCATTTTGAGCTATCTTACATAGAGGTCATTCATAGATCATGTTACGCTTTGGGGGGTGTCTAAATGTACAGATTCGTTGTCTCTTAAAGAATCACAATTCTTTATTTGGTTGTGGTGCAGGTAGCCGTGGTAAAAGTGTGAATAATTAGCTAATGGAATTTGAACATGTGTGTTAGGAATATCAAATAACACATGTAAGGCAACTCTTTCGGTCAATAAAACGTTGTAAAAATTGTTTGTTTAAAATTGTAATTGTTTACAGTTACCACAGTGTAGAAATGCGCTAGATTTCATTTATGTTTAAAAATAATTTTAAAGTTCTCTGTATAATTTATAACATAAAATAGTAAGAATTATATATATTTTAGAAGTTCTATTAAAGTATTTTATGCATTACACTTAGTAAACCTATAAAAAACAATATGCTACTTCTATATACCAAACATCTACCACTTCTTTTTGTCAGGGTTGTATGTAAATTTTTAATTTTTATAAACACAGTACTTAGCCACACGGCGAACGTGTTTTTTTAAATAAAATTTTAAAAAAATCCTTAGGGTTAGTTTTTGCTTGAATGATAAGTTAGTGTAGTAAAATAACTTATTCTTAAGAAAAAACTGATCCTAAGGATTTAAAAAATACCATCTGCCATGTGGGCTGTGGCTAACACCACACAACATAGTCACACAGCAGATGTGTTGTTTTAAATAGACCATCTGCCATGTGGCGAAGTATTGCATTTTATAAAAGTAAGCATATAGGCATACTATTTTATCGTAAAATATATGTGGCGAGAGTCTTGACACATAACAATTTACACTATGTGGCAAGACTCTCGGCACATAAGGATTTACACTATGTGGAGAGAGTCTCAACACATAACGTTTTACACTATGTGGCAATAGTCACTTCAGCTATTAGGATATTTAAAAATATCTCTGTAG
>JAUYWI010097198.1:0-11799 GCA_034780595.1 Parotoplana pacifica | reverse complement strand
CCAGGTGACGACGAGGCATTATGGTTCTACAATTTAAGTTTAACCGATTTTCTCAAATTGGCCTGCGTGTCTACTAGGACCTATGTGAAGATTTTCTCATTTAAGTTACAACTAAGTATTCCATTGGAATTGTAAATATTAAAAAATTTAGTCAAAAATTTCCTTCTCGTATTGGTTGTTGAAGGATCAATGCAAATGATTTCCCTCAGGACCATCAAGTACATCCCCCATTCAATAAAACCGATCTCCGCTCTTTAGTAAACCCACCATCCGACCTATTTAATCTTCGTTGTCATCGGTACCCTCAACTACATGCCCTGGAAGTATAAAATCTCTTTTCTGTGACCATTAGATGGTTTTTTATGTGTGGTTACGAGGTCTTAAACAATCTCCTTAAGCATGATCAAATTGTATTGTATCTTTTTTGTTTCTTTTTAGAAATAGTTTTGCTGCAGCTCCTGCGCCTTTGGTGGTTGGCTCACCGAAGATTCCTGCATGGCAGTTATCACCTGATAGCGGATCATCTAACAATAATACAAACGAAACTGCAGTTGTTAACGAAACAAATCACAATGAGATGAATGCAGTGACTCAGCACTCAAATGTTAGCAGTGGGCAGGAAGACAGTGGGGACGAAAGTGGTGCTGCCATTACCAATGATCAGAGTTCTTCTTTGACCAAGGAATCCACATCTCTTGAACGGGACACCACTAATGAGTTTGATTCCTCATTATCTCAGACAGATAATAGTCGTACAGTACAGTGATAGAAATTGTGTGTATAATTGCATTTTTTCCACCTGTATCATATCCCACCTGATTTGTTGCTGTTAATAATTGCTTGATAATGTATGTATATAGTCAATTTGATGGTAGGTAGATACAATTAGTTGCAAAATTCAATCCAAAGATTCGGAGTGTAATTGACACAAGTGATCTATTTACATCATTGTTAATAAGATTACAGATTATATTCTATTCTATATTTTATTGGACCATTTTCAAATATATTTATTTCTCTACATAGTGTGCTTTTAAATATAATCAGTTAGAGACAATAAAGTTTAGCATTTGTTTGAATTGCATAATGTTTATTGTTTTTGTTTTCAAACATTCTTTACGTTTAGTTTCTGTAGAAATTGTTTAATCATATTAAATTTAGTAAAATTTTATTTTATTTTGTATGTTTTAAGAGTAATAATTTTAAAAAAAACGGTATAAAAATATACTACTTATTTATATTACTCGCCTTGTTGGGTCTCATCAGCTAGGCATAATCATTGCCTGAGCAATATAAAATGTTCGTATCTTTCATATCAAAGCAGAAAAGTAAAGAAAATTTGCTATTTTTGCATAAAAAGAGAAAAAGTAGAAGATATTCAGAAGAAAAATATTGGAAGTCTGTTTTTTTTTTATTAAAAGGCACTCACGCTTATTTTCTTATTTTGTAAGCGGAAGATTTAATATGATAAAATTGATTCATTTTCCATTCGTATTTTAGTTTTTAATAAGCAAAAGCAACAATGGTGAAATGCGCAGTTATTGGCTGTGGATTAATGGGATGCAAAATTGCTGGTGAGTTTCTAAAGCCTGGTGGATGCTTACTGAATTACATGATGAAAAACTTACCTAACGATTTTAATCTCGGTATGTTAGAATTCAATTTATCAACTGTCTTTATCATGTTCTAGGAATGCTTGCATACAATGGCCACCGAGTAAAGATGTTTGACAGTAATATTGCCGTTTTAAATAGTGTATATGAGAGGATTAAAGAAGACAGAAATGAACTATTAAGGGAGGGCCTTCTGTTACAGCCCGTCTTTCCAGTGAGTTATAATTCAGTGAGAAAATACATCAGTTTGATGTGAACATTTAAAATATTCACTGGGGACTTAATTAAATTAATTTTAGGGACAGATACTTTGCATGAGTCGTCTAGACGAAACAGTGGAAGATTCAGATTTTGTATTTGAGGCAATTATTGATGATCTCACAGTGAAACAGGATATTTTTGAACGTGAGTCTATTTTAATATTTTTCCTGTTTTCTTTTCTGTTAACAAATTTGCATAATCATAATTATGTTAATAGAAAATATTTTGAGACTATCAGAAATTGATATAATAGTCTTTTATGTGCCCTAGTGCAGTAGTGGTTCTATTGTGTTAAATTTACTTTTTTAGAAATAGATCGGTATACTAAAGAAGATACAATATTGGCAACTAATACTTTGCGTTTGGATGTCGACTTAATAATGGAAAGAGTTGAACATAAAGAGGTTAGTACCTAATTTAGTTGATGTTTTAACCTTTAGTGAATGGGCCGGAAAATATATGTATTGATTTTTAAACAGAATATTTTGTTTTTTCGTGAAACTGACGCTTATCTAGTACTGATCTATTAATTAATTGATTATATTTATTAGCATAGACCATTTTCTTAAACAGTTAAACAATTATTTTTCATTTTAAGTAGTTTTTGGATTTTTTAATCAATAAAATTGAAATTGAGAAAATTAACTGTATATGGCCCTCAAATCAGTAGACCCCTGTTCTAGCTATGACGTCCAAGTTGTGTACAAGAGAAATCTACATTTTCAATTTTTATATTTAATATTTATTTCTATGGTGGTGCATGACAAACTGAGCAATTATAGTAAGAATATTTAGTCAGATAGACCTTTGTTTCCTGCATTTACTTTAGAAATTTGTCTTGTCTTGTTCATAATACAGATTTGTATTATATTTAAAATATTAATTCTATGGTTTGGAAATTTGCTTGCAGCTTGGCTGTCCAAAATTCCATTAAGACTTGGATGCTTAATGTGTTTTGTTGGTGAAAATGTATATTTTCCATTTTGTGTCCCAAATTAGCTGTTTGGGAGACTATCAAGAATTTTACGCATAAAAATTGCTTATGAATTTTGTCGAGGTAGGCTAAATTTAATGTAAATGTGTTGATTCCTTATGTGATACCTTGGTTACGTCAGATCAAGCATTGAATACTTGCAGGAGAATGGTATCCCGCAACTTATGAAGAATCTGCACACCGACGAGCGCAGTCAAAATCCTGCAGCTAGAATCTCCACTGGTCTACCTAAAAGCATTCCCATTGATTCACTCCTTCTAGAAGTAATTGGACCCCTCCCCCCATGCATACCAAAAGCACTGAACCCGCAACTAACCTAAGAGAACGAAGCCTGAGACAAGACCATGCACAACCACTCCACTACCTGTCTTAAATGAATACAAAACAGCGGCATAAATCTATCCATGGTTGGCAGGAAACTGCTATAGATACCGGCTTGGAGCATTAGCCCAGAAATCACCTCTCAAATATCTAGTTCTATTCTGAAGCAGCAAAAGTCCAGAGAAGTACCCACCCAACTATGCGTTAGAAAGCTTCTAAAGTTCAATTTAAAATCTTAAAGGAGCATATATCACTGCATGGCCAAAGAAGGATCTAATGATGGTGGAGCCGGAGCCTTTTTCTTCCCTGGCCGTCTATACTTGATTAAAAAAGCAGCAGAGAAATATACATCATTATGCAGAACGGAAACTGTGGCTCTTAAAGTTATCTTAAAAAAAACAATCAAGCCAGTTTAAAGAATAAGAATCTGCACAGACGCCTTATTCAACAGCTTTAGGATGGCCCAATGGAAGAATAGGATGAAATGACCAGAATATCTGAAAAATCGATCGATTTAGTCTGGATCCCAGTTCATGCAGGCATTAAATATAATGAAGAGGTCGATGGCATAGCCAAGTCGGGCTGCGGGTAACCTCAAGATAACATCCCCACCCCCTTAGAGTCGGTGAAACTAGGATCAAAGTTCACCTGCATAACAATTGGCGAGATAACAAAAGACAGTCTCAATAAAACCATTTCTGGAGGTAAACACAAATCCATGTCAAGAAAAGAAAGGAGAACTATTAATCAACTCCGCATAGGCCACTGCCCCCTTCTTCAGTATTACAAACATCGGATCAAACTTTCAAGCTCCCCCATCTGATCTGCACTCATTGTGAAGAAGAGGACGAAGACACCCTCCACCTGTTACTCCACTGCGTCAACTGGACTATCTCCCATTTTGAGATTTTTGGACCTAACCCCACTATCCAACTCTTGCACAATGACCCTTGCCTTGTGAGCCAATTTCTCAGGCGCATCAAACGAATATAATTTATCCTGCGATCATATGGCGTCCCCGCCAACGATGTGGACACCAACAATAAGTGGTCCAGCCGGGGGTGTTGGTGGTGATGACAATTATTCTCCATTCTCTACAAAATGTTAATCTTGAGCTGCCTGTATGAAATCGGATGCATAATTAATATCTGTAAAATTTTATTATCAAATGTTAAAGACTTTTAATCTCTATTTGCTTAGCCTTTTGTCTTTGAATTGTTCGTTTTTTGTTATTTAGCGTGTTTTGGGTTTACGTTTTCTATTTCCTGTTTATGAAATACCAGAAGTTGAATATACGCCTTCATCGAAGACCTCAACCCAAGCTATAAATAAAAGTAAAATATTGTTTAATAATCTTGATAAAAGTTTAGGATTATTTAAAAATATCGGTTACTCTTCGTATATGAAATTTGCAAGTGCTTTATTACAGAATAAAATTCAACAATAGACCATTTATATAATATATACATAAATTGTATGTTTTTAGATATAAATCAGTGATATCTACTGTAGAATTCCCTGATATAAATGCATTTGATTTGATTTAATATTTCTTTTTAAAACTAATAATTTTGTTCTACGTTTCTTTAATTTTTTTAACCAATTGAATTTTCCATTGAAGACATAATAAATCAATATTTGAGGTTCAGTTTAGCAGGTTCATATTATCTAATTCTGGTTACGTAAATACTGCGTTGCAGTAAAGTCTTCATGTCATGATGTTCTATATAATGATGTCGATTTTCTAAATTTATTTTAGGTCGTGATCTATTAGAAAAGATGGGCAAAACATTATTTTTTCGTTCTGGAGTTGAACCACTTATTTTAACAGAGGAACAAAGAGACGAGAGACGACGAGGTATCTCTAGAGTTTTTATCTATATGTATTTATTTTAAATACAGTTCTAAGAAAGCTGTTTTTCATAAAATAAAATTCTGAAATGGCTAAAATTATTTATATATTAAATGCCAATATATGAATATATATAGATACCAATGTATGAGATTTACATTAGACCTCTGAAAATTAGATTCTTTTTGAACAGTAAAACATCTACTTCTAAATTCTACAAAAGTACTTTGAATAATTTAGGGTTTTAAGGATAGTATCGCGTCCCAAAGGTTCACCAGGCTAAATAGTAAGTGAAAGATAAATTACAGAAAAGGGCGTCTTAAGTTGCCTATTAATGAATTGCGGTTTCCATAGGGTCTCAAAGCACCAACAAAAATCGATCTAATCAAAATAAGCACGTTCCAGCACCATATTTTGCTAAAACAATGTGTCCCTGATTCATAATCCACAACTTATGGCGTCTTTTATGCCTGGGGTCACTTAAGACCCTATTACAAAAAACCTAAAAACTAGGTTGTATTTTAAAAATTACACTTTCTGTTTTTAGCTTTTCAACAGCAGCTTTTAAATACATCATGTCTCGGGCGACCGGCCAGCCTTTTACCAAGTCTATCTGCTTCTTCTACTACTTTATCAAGGCACTCCAATGGGCCTGGATTTGGATTGGTTAGTGAATCTTGGCCTATCAATAACCAAGGTTTAAGTGGTTTAAGCAACACCTATAATGTGACTGAATGTGCGATTTGTTTAGACAGACCACGAGACTGTCTTTTGGAGAAATGCAGACATCTAGTTTTATGTCGAATTTGTGCCGACTTACTTCATTCTCGCCAAGACTTCTGTCCGTTATGCAGACAGAAAATTGACGGTGTAATTGAGGTTTATCTTTCATAATTCAGTTTCAAGTTCTTCACTTGATGTCTTTTTCCTTTCTGTTTGCTGTGATTATATATATAATACGACATAATATTTATTATGTTGCTAAGATTAATTGTTTTAGCTAAACTAATAATTATGGCATGCTAATATTCAGTGATTGGAGAATTCCTTTTAGGTCACTTGTGAATAACATTTTACTCCTAGTTATTTTTGAACAGTATCTCCTGTACTAAAAGTTCGCATCTAAAGTAACAAATATTTTTAGGAACACAATTAAGCATGCTGAATTGATAAGACGTTATGGTTTACCTAATTAAATTCAAAGAAGATAAATGCGTTTACATTCCAGAGCAAAATGTTAGATACTTTGACACAAAACCATTGATTTTAACACCTCAAAATTACCTATCTATAGTAATTTTAGTATTTAACTTAATTAAATTTCAATTTTCTGTTTTAAAGGTAACATGCTAATAGGCTGTATCTAAAATTTAAAAGTAGAAATGTGATTATTTAAATTTATCTTCCCAATATCTACTAACAAATTTATAAATTATATTTATGAAAATATTTGGTCAAGATATAATATTTCTGCCTGTAGCGAACGATTGAATATTTCTTATAGTCTATTTCTTCCTGACTTAAATAGTATACTGCTTTTTAGTGTATATTTTATAATAGATTAGAATAATGAACCATTACTACTTAGATCAGTAAAAAGATCGTACACTATCTAGAATATGTTTTTATCTTCCATGTTGAGCTAATTGTATTGTTGTTAGTTTTGAAGACAGTAATATTTTTAAATTTGATTATAATAATTTAGTTTATTTATTAATCAAATCTATAAAGATGACCGTTTGAAATCCATATTACTACAAAAAAATTAAGTGTGAAATAACTTATATAGCAATTTTATCTCATACTCTTCGTTATACATCTTCTCGTGTAATAGAACTCTGAGACGGCCTTTTCCTATACGATTCAAAAGTCGTGGCTGATTTTTTCATTTAGCTCCTATTTTAAGCATGTATCTTATTTGTCTATACTCAGTGATATTTTTGTGTTTTGAACGTCAGTCCCGATTTTAGTTTAATCTAATTTTATTGTTCTTATATTATTTGGATCATGTACTGTTTAAGTAGAAGACAATGTCGATACAAAACGAATTAATAAAACTATTATCTATACGTATTGTTTAAATCAAATGCATATATCATAGAACGATCAATTTACATTATTTTTTATAAGTTTACCTGCACTTGACTCATTCTGCATTTACTTACCTATATTGTTGTCGTGGCGTGGTCCTGGGTTCACAAGAAAGACTTTAGTTGTAAAAGTGTTTTGTTATTTATATAAAAATTACGATAATATACAATACTTCCAAGTAATATACATATAAACTACACCGCTTAAATAGAAATAAAAAAACGACTTTCTTGTGACGTAGAACCACACCAATCTTTTTAATTGTTTGCAACATCATGAAAAGTCAGTAGTATGTATTTAAAGTAAATCGAAGCAACTTTTTACTGATGTTTTTTCAGCATAGGAAAAATACATTGAGTGACCCCAGAATATTGGTGCAAGGCAAGACTTACCTTCTGAACTTGTATTCAGATATACTATGTCAAGAAAGAAAGCATCAAACCTTTGAGACTCGAAATTATGATTAAAACTCTGTGGGCTCTCGGACTATATGTATGTACTACATTATAAAAATAATTGCTTTATTGTAAAGTAATTCTATATGGAATAGTCATTGTTTTTGTGCTTTGTCGTTTCTGGAGGGGGTCTCGAGCATACTTATCTGGACTGGACTGATTTGGATGAAATTTGTAATGCTTTTAAGATTTTATAAAAATCGATGTTGTTTTTCATTTTTTTGCCTTTGAGTTCAGGAATATTTCTTAATAAAAGTAATTGGTTAAATTATATGAACCAGACCTACATTTTGACCTTTTAGGCCAAACAGACGGCTGTCACATGACAAAGTATTTACTCCAAAAGATACACAAGAGAATTATCTCATTTCCAAATTTTAGCAAAAGCGGTCCGGTTGCACCATTTTTAAATAATCTCCCAAAAATCTTAAGGTGTCTGCAAAGCTAACAATTTAAAAGCATTTACATTACACCATCGATTTAGGATCTAAAAGATTAACATTGTTTGATTGATATAATACTTTCAACAGAAATTAATCCAAAAGTTGAGAAGATACAGTGTTGGATATAAAGTTTAGCGCACTGGAAATACATATTCAAATTCAGTAACAAAATGAATATTTCAAAAAACTATAAAAATAGTACAGAAAATACTGTGTACTAATGAATGTCATCCATTACAACATTTTACTGTCAATAGTTCAGTACTTCGTGTTGAAATGTTTTCTATTAATACTGATTTTTTAAATATGTATTTCCGGTGCGCTAAACTTTCTGTCTAACACGATTGTGGCAAAATGTTTTCGACAAAATGTGATTACAAGATGATGCACAAGTTCTACAGCTAATGCGACTACATATTTCATAGAAATGTGACTACATTATTTTTTATAAATCAGATACATTATTTAATGACTATTTTGCTATTTCACTGATCATGTTTCGCTTCCCACTAGCTAGAGTGCAATGTGTTATTGAAGATTAACTGTTTAACTGTGGGTTTTATTTATTACCTAGCGTTGTAATTATTAGATTTTATGTTTAAAAGGATATTTTTGATTCACTTTTCTTTATTTTGAGCGAGTATCAATTGTCAAAATATGCTTTTACTGTTGTCTAGAAGCGGTTTTGCAGATCTAGTATACCTACTACATATCATAAACGGTTATTTTGTTTAGTTTACATAAGTTAAAATCATGGTGTGTTGTGTACCATAAAAATGGCATTTTCAGTTAATTTTAAAACGTTTAATTACCTAATAAAAATTATTTAAACAATGTTTATAAGGTCATTTTATTGAGAAGAAGAACGCCATTTTTGTGTTCGTATTTTGAAACTTTGTACTGCACTATTATAACTTAGATCACATTTTAGATCACGTTTTTATACATTCCTTAATTATGTATGCCATACTTAATTACATACTAGAAACTAAAATATAAATTTTTGAACGTTGAAGACAATATTTCAATAGAACTATGTTTTTTGTCGTTGTTATCCTTAAATTCACACACATAAATTTAAATAAATTATACTGAAATCTTGCATTAACACATTAAAATTACTGTGTACTTTGTACACTACCGATTTACCCTTATTAGGCATCATCAGATGAACATAGAAAATTGCCGAACCTAAGTTCATACTAGGTACTTATCAAAAGGAGCAGAGGAGCATAGGAGCTCTGGAACTTCGAATTTCAGATCTGCAACATAAAAATCAAAAATAATCTTGCTCAGTTAGGGGACAATTTTTTCCTTCAGACTTTGGTCTATTGTCGTTATTTATTAATTATGTTTGATAAAATGTTGTCTAACAATTTTTAAATGTTTATAAAATCAAGATCCCACATTACAGTGGTCCCAGCGAGCATGAAATCATAAAATTCAATTGTGTTATTTTTTTAATCCATCAAAATTTTCTCCCTTCATGTTTAGGTCATACAAAAAAATGAATACTTTCAATTAACCCACCCTCCAGTAAAATCTGATTCTACTGATCAATAACAACAACTAAGAAACCTTTTATGATGCCCAGTAGACTTTGAAATTTGCTGAAAGGCAGTAACTAAATGTGGGGCTTTAGTATTTGATGAGTGATGTGTGATGGCTATAATTCTTTAATAAGTTATTGAGAAAAGTAATTAAAACACAATCAAAAAGAGCACCACTCACCAACCCCCTGTCAAAAGTTGCTTCATACCTATGAAAATGGTATGTTCTTCTTTTACATTGAGGACAATAACTTTAGTTTAGAGGTATTTTTAATAGATAATAACATACATTTTACCACTAAAATTTTTTGCATATTTATAATCTAATTTAGATTTCTAAAGTGAGGTATTATGCTTCCCAAGATGTAAGCTATTGTGTTCCGTATGCAATGAGGAGTTTACGCGAAGTACTGTTACATTTTTTAAAGCCATAGAAAGTGTATTTATTCAAAATAGATACGTCAATTGAAAAATGCAATGAAAAATATGAGCAGGATGAATTTGTCTGTGACAGCACAACTGTCCGAACAAGAAAAACACTCACAATAGCAACAACAGGCTGGTCTATTGAAGCAACTAGAATCACTAATGTTCCCTTTACAGCAATTTGTGGAAATTGATGCCACAGGTATTCTGTATCAACTTTTGCTTCTTCGATCAAAAAGATGTCCCAGAATTGAAAGTGTGGATGGATAACCGAAACATCTTTGCAAAATAGTTAATTTCAGAGGTCCTATATTCTGACTTTTCAATTTTTTAATTTCAAATTTATGACCCCCCCCCACTCCTTTCCAAAGCAATAAAGAATAAAAGGAAGAATTACATTAGTTAGAGATGTTAATATTTTTGTAGCATGAGGGAAGATTGTTCTATTTAAATAAACTATGTATTAAACAAAGTACAAAAAGATTGAATATGTAGTAGTTTTTCATGGTCTTGTGCTTTTATATTATGAAATAAGAGATTTTACATAAAAAGAAGATATTAATTTTGAAATGATTGGCAATACATTTTTATCTTTTTGAGATTGTGACTACTTTTGACAGATAGAGGTGCTGTTAGTACTTTTTCCAGAGACATTTATCATGCAAATTAGAAATGTGATTTGGCAAGTTTTCTAGAAAAACGGAATTTTATCATCAATAATCACATTTCTAATTTGCATGATAAATGTATTTTATGGTATCTATTAAATGTCTCTTTTTGTCTACCGCAGGTTCTATAATGCGATTATTAGATAATCTTTGTATATAAATAAAGTGTCAGAGATATTATGATCTAATTTTATGTTAATAAAGTTAGGTCATAATATGTATCTCTGACTCTGATAGTTATAAACGTGTGAATAAAAATAAGCTTTAGATTAGACTTTAAAAATTAAAATTCGCAACTTTCTGTGTTTAATAGTAATAATAAAAACAGGTATATTTGATAAAGATATACTACTTATTCATATTACTCGCAAACGATAGCCTAGGACAGATGTTTTAATCTTTTTGGGCCTCATCAGCTAGGTATAATTACAGCCTGAGAAATAAAATTTTTCGTATATTTCATATCAAAGCAAATTTGCTAATTTTGCAATAGAAGAGAAAAAGTATTGTAGGCTTGTTTTTTTTATTAAAAGGCACTCACGCAGTCAAACAGGTTCAGGCCAATTAAGATTTTTTTGTATCAATTTATTTAGAAACATTTAGAAATTGTATACCATATTGAGTAAGGACTTTAGAGAGTTGACTCATAAAATAAATGCCTACCTATGTTACTTTTTTTAGAGGGAACCAGAGTTGAGATTATCATACGCTTGTACTAGTCATAGCCATCTATTATTAGTTTGCTGTTTGTACAGTTCAAAAATAGGCTTGGCAGCTCGTATACCCTAGTGGGTTGCAAGCTGGACTACAGATCGGGAGGCACCCGGTTCGAGCCCCTATCATGGCAATTTGGTGGACAGGGTTTCGAAAGTGGTCATCAGAGACTAGACAATCACCCTAATAAGTGGTCAAGGTGTCCCTATTGATACCGGTCTTAGCCCAAGAACCATGTAAAAGATTGTCACCACAGTGGTTAATATGTGCTCATGTTGTCATAGTGCTCATGTCTCCCATAGTAATCATAGGGTACTGATAAGTAATATCTGTGAATAAATAGTATTTGCAAAATGGCACATAAATTCGCGGATCACAGTTAAAAGGGCTCATTGATACTGTGTGACATCT
>JAUYWI010097197.1:0-22903 GCA_034780595.1 Parotoplana pacifica | reverse complement strand
AGATCAGCCGAGACTTCGACCTGACGAATTTTCTTACAAATTTTCTTATCCAATCATTAAGTACATAATATGTACTTGGCGATTGATTAAGAAATTTTGTTAAAAAAATCTTCAGGTCGAAGTCTCGGCTGATCTAAATTGGGTTCAGAAAATAGTTAAGACTAAGAAATTTCTTAAGACATAACTTTGACCTCACCCAATGTGTATCAACCAATGAGAAGACCTTCGTTTCCACACTCTCTATCAAAAGGAAAATACATTTATTACCAATTATAGGGTTATTAATCATAAAAGGACCTACAAACAAATAATAACATCTAATATTTTATATACAGATTGTACCTACATGTGGTGGAAGGTATTATTTTTATAATTTAAAACAGTGCATAATAACTCTAGGGAATATCAAGATCGCGTTATGTAATAGATGTCTCAAATCTCAACAATAATTATAATAATAAATGTACAAATGGAGCACAATTTTTCTCGTTTATAAAATATTTATATACATAATCTTTGTGTTCAACAAAATAAGGTGGAATTTACATACTTTGTCAAGTTGAAAATCATCATTTAAAGTCTGTTCACTGTACAATGATTGTGTGAATAAAAACACCGAATTATAATGTAATACATATGTACATATAAAATATCTCTAGATAATCACTGTTGTTGGATGATAGACAAGCTCATATACGTACAATAAGGACAGAGATTGGATGGATCAACAGGCCCTCTTGCTGTGACAACTGTCATCACTATCATAACCAAGCAGGCTTAGTATCTTGCTCTATTAAGGCAACAACATCCAATCGGCCCATGGCCCGTAAAGCGTTCTTCAGATCAGTTAGGGCGGATTCATCACGGTTACGTGCTTCCCACAAATCCAAAATGGCGTCCGTGGGGCTGGGCTTGGTGGCAAAGTAATTGATATATCTGAGTAGCAAAGAAAATAACTATGTTAATTTTTATAAAAAGAAAGGTTTCTATTCTTCAGTTTGTATTATTTCATTATTAGTATTTAAAATGAAAGAAAAGACAAGTGTATTATTTTTTACATATGAGTAAGGATTACTCTATGATTTTCTAGACATAGTATAATTAACTCATACAACCAAATGATATACGCATGCTATCCAAAAATATATACAAAATATATCCAAATAATATACCTACGCAAATAAAAAATTAACTTTGGTGCATTTACCTGTCAACTCCTAACTGCCTAGCTAACATTCTCCAGTCATTGCCTCGGAGATTCGGAGTGTCTAAGAGATTGCAGATTCGAGGACGGGTGTGACCAGGAAGTCTAAAAGTAAAAGATTAAAAAAATGACCATAAAAACTTCATTATATTCTTAATATGCATATTTACATATATTTAATTTATTCAATAAATGTAAATATTAGTACTAGCAAAGACACCAGATAGATATTTAAATAAATGGAATTTTCAATTACACATATAATATTAATTTTGCAATCATAGGTTTCAACTCAGACTTCTTCTTCTTCTTCTGGACTAAATTAGGCGGACCCTGTATGCGCCCGATACTGTGTTTAACTCACTAATAAAAACTTTAGTAATTACATAAAAAGTGTGCATTTGTCCAGTTCCCAGTCATTTAAATGACTTACCTAAAAACTGTTTGTAGAGGATCCAGATGCATTCCCGTTGAGCTAGAAATTGATGAGGGTCTGTTAGCAGTAGGTTGACCACTTCGTGAATTTAGTTGATTACTCTAGAATAAAACAAAGAAAATATTTTTATGTTCTGGTAAATAAATTCATCTAAAGAACGGAACATTCGAAAAGAATACTTACATCAGATCGGTCACTGGTAATGTTGAGAATTTGCCGGCTAGAATAAAAAGAATTTTGGTAGGCCACAATTTTACAGGAAACATTTTGTCTGGTTGGGTCAATATGCTCAAGAGTAAAAGCACAATGTAGTAAACTTGACTGATTGCCACTCCAGACATGAGAGAAAGGAATTTCCTACAATTTAAAAATATAAGTAAAATATACCACTGTATTTGTAAAACTAAGAAAAACAATATTTCTACAAAAGTTACATCAAAAAGTACAGGTGGTGTGTTAAAATGTTATTTTGTTAAATTATCAAAAAATATCGATGTTTATCAATGCGATCTCAATTTCTTCTATAGGTATACCGTACCTTATAAATTTAATAATGTTTTTTCTTAACTTTTATAAATCATGTTTTAGCGGAAGCACATAGTATGCCAATAATTATTCATTTGATAATTCTATGGTATAAATGAATATTGCTTTCCAGTCCCTAGCTCTTTTTTCTTCTGCCCAACACTTTTCAAGCCTCTAAGATTCAACAAATATAATACCGAAGAAGCTAAAACTGTAGTGTTTAAAAAAAATTAACACCATTTGGCAAAACAACCCATATTTTGCACAATTCAACAGAAACCAGCAACGTCTTTTTGCCATTTTTAACATAAAAATCATTTTTTGATAATTGCACGGTTCATCTAATAAAAGAACAATAATGAAAACAGGTTCAGTAAAATATCCTCTAAGAAGAGGTTTAAATTTGAAATTTGAATGTCAAAAAATCATTTTTTCGAACGAATACGCAGATTGGCATAAGTTTCATAACCATAATAATGTATCAAATTTGCTATCCAGTAATACCAAAAAACTAAGGTGCATCGATTTATTTAACCAAACAATCGGATTTTCTACCTGGGTCAGCCATATTTTTATTGAAGTGCTACTTGTAACACATTTAACATGGGTGTGGGGTACCTAAGGCCCCCACTGGCAACATACGACTTGTACAGGCGTGCTTAGAACATCTAACACCAAGAAAAATAAAACCTGGTGCAGTAGAATTAGACTCTGAACTAATAAAAGTCGAAAACAAAGTCACAAAATTATTAATAAATTATTGAAGTTTTTGCATAATCTACAGCTTCTGAAACAACTGATGTTGTACATGGGTGATTAGGACAAGCCTACACTATTAGGTACTGTGGGGCCTGTAGCAGTATCGATTTGTACATGAGTGTTTGGGACATCAATTTGTTTATACAATGTATCAAATTAGACTGGATCTAATTGATTTAAATAAGCTACTAGCATCTGAAAATGGGATTTTGGACATGGGTGACTAGAACTATTCTAGATTTTTAAGGGGGCTGTGGGGGCTGAAACTGGCAATAAACAACTTGGACATGGGTACTCTAAAGATCAAGCAGCCTACAATTGCATATACAGTCAAAATGAATCAGTTTTACATTGTAAAAACACACGTCTAGTTTTATCTATGTATATGGCCAAATCTATTCTCATTTTTTGTCTACCTGAAATTTGTTTTGAAGCCGACTGCGCCAACCCAGTGAAAGCTCTTCAATACAAAAGCAGAACTGATTAGAGCACCCATCACGGAAGAGCATTTGCTTCACATTGTCCAACAATCGGCCCTCCATGCGACTCTCGGTAGCCACCACATGTTCGAAAGCGTCCTTGGTGTCAGCAATGACGTAGACGCGAATGTTGAAGGCCATGCAGGAAGTTATAGGTCCAGAGAAGGCAGCTAATCTGACCGACTTGTGCGCTTGACAGCCTGATAGAGATTCCCCAGCCAACGCAAACCGTTGGAGTTGGTCTGTCATCAAATGAACAGAATTGTTATCTAGTTGACAGTATCCAGGAGTATTCAATGTTTCACGTCCCAATGTAACCAAAGGCTAAAACGTGGCAAAAACTTAATTAGAGTACCATGCCATAAGCATAACATTTATATGGTTACGTTTTTCTAAATATTGATTTGTGAAGAATAACTCAGCTAGTAAAATGTATTCATGGTAGGTACCATTCATTAATCACCACTTGATTTTAATTTGGACATAAGAATTATCAGCCTATACATGGAACAAGCTATGTAATAGATCTCATAACACACACACACATTCGTTTTTGATAGACAAGATGAGATCCATGTACCAAACCGATATCAAGGTCCCCCCTTTTCTACTGTGTAAAAATAATCAGACTTCAAAATCGGTGTGTAAACGTTCTCAGACCTCTAACCTAATTATAAATTGTATAATTTATTGTATTTTTATGTATCGTATACATTCACCGCTTTGTGAGATCCGTCAAGAAATGTGTCAGCTAGCGGTATATTTATTCCAAAATTAGCCATACTACTGCTATACTACTTTCAGCAGTAAGTTTTTACAAAACATAATTTATTGCCATATGTCAATTAATAGTTCAAATCATTTTTATTTAAATGTGCAGAGTGAAAGTCTGAGATAGACGAGGAGAATTATTTGAAGTTTTGTTTGTTCATAAACCAACTAAAGTTTCAAATGCATAACTGACGTTGAAACAATATGTACCTACATATATACGATTTTAATTGGATTTTTTTGGTCTGACTACTAGCAGTTTTTTAACAACTGTTAATCTGTTGAAAATTGAAAAGATTTGTTCAAAATTTATTTTCTAACGATTATTAATATTCTTTGTGACAAAGATTACATTGTGTTAACCCCTAAAGGATTAAATTTTTCAATATAAGATAGTAATATTTCCATTTTTTTAAAATATTTAAAGTACGTATAATAATTAGTATGTCATTGAATAGACTAAGCCTACCAAATTGTTTGTCACAGCGATTATGTACATAATTACGAAGAGAAAGTAGCTGCGATGTTTGAATAGTCGGGGAAATATTAAAACTAATCCATTGTGTAACGGTTCACAATATACAATGATAAAACTTCAAACCTTTGAATTATTTTAATTTACTATCTATCTTGTTCTATGCCTTGTGGCAGGTCCATGTCTATGGATTCCAATTTTTCCACTGTTCCCTATTATGTGCCAATTCCTTAAGATCTGAATATGACAAGATCCGTTAAGATGTTTTCCCTTAGTTTGCCTTGGCTTCTTTTTCCTTGAAGTCTGTCTTCAATGAGTTTATCTCTTCTCAATATGTGACCTATTCAATTTTTATTGATAATTGTATTTAGTAGGTTCCTTCTTTCATTGATATCTGTTAAGACTTCATTTGTCTTCTTGTTTTGCCATAAGATTAATTTTCTGCATTCTTCTCCATGTCCACATTTCAAATGCTTCAATTTTCTTCTTATCGCTTTCATGTAGTGTCCACGTAATCAGAGCCATATAGAAGTATGCTCCAGATTAATGTATTCACTATAGTTTCTTCTTGGTTAAAACTTCTCTTCTTTTTGTAAATGCTGTCTTTGTCATTGTTACGAGGCCGTTACCTTTGTTTTCTTTACGTTGATCATCATATTGTTTTTTTTAGCTTTATCGTTGAGTCTATTTTTATAAGTTGTTGTAGTCCCTGTTCAGTGTCTATTGTTGTGACTTGATCATCTGCAAATGGTGCTTCTTGTATTAACTTGCCACCTATCTTAATACCCTCATTGACGTTATCGAATACTTCATTCATCATGCGCTCAGTATTGATTGAGAATAGTAGTAGTGGTACTCCGCTGGATCTGATACGTTATTTCCAATTTTTACTTTTGCCGTTTGATTGATGTAGAGCTCTTGAATGAGTCTATTGGTCTTTTCTTAAACAATCAAATTCATGTAGGTCACGAATATTAGATCACTTAATGTATATGATTAATAATATTAATAAAAACAATAATAAAATTGATTTTTAGTAAAAAAAATAATGATCAATGCAAAGGTGAGAATTTTCGAATCTCGGCTTTACGGCTTATCCAATACACAATAGAGATACACAGATTGGATCTCGACTTGCACCATATGCGATTACACATACATACACACAATATACACATATATAAAAATACACTAAACATATGTATGTAAAGCAAATAAGACGACAGTTATCTTCTTCTAATACGAATTTATTCAATTAGAAACTGACATTCCGGTTTTCAACTTTTAGACAATTGGGAAAACCGACAATTCGCTCGATCTGCATTATATCCAGTAAATAAACGACATCATTATTTTACTAATTTCCTCCCATACTATTAGCTTTTTCTTCTAAATAAAAAACAAGATTCGCTCTAGTTACAGATTCAGTAGACTGTTTAACTCTAAAACAAAAGCGGTACATCCGTGATAATGGGCTTTTTCTCTTCCTCCTAGGTTGATGCTACTGTATTGATGTTTTGAAGTTTTCTGATACTTTGAAGACGTTTTTATCTTTGTTTTTTTATGCAATTCAAAGGATTACTGTGATTGCTTTCCGATTCTCACAGAACATTGAATATTTAGGATAACACAATATGTAAACACACTGTTGCTCATTATTTAGTCTAAGTTGCCCTGAGTATACTCAGAAAATTTCCTGAAAACTTAAGCACTAATGAGTCATACAGGTGTCACGGATATACCTACCTCTAAAACGTTTACCTTCATTTCAATTTATTTTTAAAAATAGAAATCGAATGATTTTGTTCAAAAGGAAACGGATGAGAGAAGAAGATACAATCAACGATATTGATAAAGTTGATAAAACCAAATCATTATAATGAAGGGTTAACAAATGAAAGTAACAAATAATGAGTTTATGTTTTCTATTACAAACCAATACCTGTAACTATAGCTATGAATACATATGTACATATGTTTATAGATTTTTGTGTTTCTTCCACTTTGTGACATACCGTGAAATAGATTCGTTCGTAGGCCGGTTGTTTATGCCCTCTATTGTTTTATGATATAAAAAACCTCTGCTAGATCAAAGAATAAGCCGTCAACATTCTATGTACCCATATTATATAGCTATAGCTATGTAACATCATGATAACATTTAAATAAAAGACTTAAATTTGTACGTGTATATACATTGTCTTTGATTTTTATGAATGCAATGAGGCAATCTATTTTGTTTACAAAGAAACGATTGAGGATCTCATGTCAAAGCAATGTTGCGCCAACAAACAATACCTACGTATGTGTCACAAAATAATATAATGACCTCTTACTATAGATACTAAGCAAATACAAAATAGTCAAAACACTACATTAGAAGGAAATGACGTGTTTATGATTATCCCATTATCACATCCATCACAACATGAATTAAATGCTTAGGTATTTCATATTTTTCATCTTCAATTTGAATAATCCTTACCAGTAAATAAAGAAACAATATATACCTAACAGCTTAATTATGAGTAAGACTGATTATATTTTGCAAGAGATTAATCTGTTGAAATCATTTTTTAAATTAGCCTTAACAAAAAGCAAATTTGGTGAACACCAAGGAGATTGAATATACTTCAATTTCCTTGCTTTACACAATCATTTAGCTATACGAGGCTTATGTAGCCAGGTAAGCAAGTAAGGATTCCCTTTAGATGCATGACTTCAAACTATGTATTTAATAGTCTATAAAATGATAAATTTTGAAATGATAGAGCATCTTAACATTTTGCGAATGAATGTTTAATCATTCGCAAGTGTGTATTTATATAACTTGTTGAATTTAAACTGTTATCTTTTACTTCTATTATTTTACTTAAAATATTCCACATATAGAGTGAATGGATTGTGAGTGACATGTGAAAAATTCAAAATTATCTTGACACACAATTTCTTATTTTGTAGATGATCGTTGTAAGCCACAAAGTCCTATGTGCGTAGAAGAGCTGTATAGCCAAACAAACTACAATACAAGTTTATTCAATTCTAATAAAACTTGACTGCAAAACTATTTCTCAGATTTATATTATGCATTAGACAATATTATATTTTCTAAAAGATAAGTCGATGATATAATACTTGAAGAAAAGATTTTGATGATTAATTATATCCTTTCAACTAATCTATGTTAAAAGATGAAAAATTAATGTGCTATGGAGTGCAATGCAATGGTGATTCACAACTTCCTTCATTAAAAGCCTTAGAAAACTAAAAAGATGACATTTCGTGACTGCTTAGAAGTGGGTAGTGAGTGATGGTGACGTTGGAAAAGTAGCTCTCCTGTCTCCGATGTATAATGAAATTTCAGATTGTACGTCTATAACAACTAAGAATGTTTGCACCTGAATGGTCTAGAGGACGTATTGAAGTTCATGTATAGCTATGAGTCAAATAGAAGCCAGCATAGGATAAGTTGATCAAAACAGGGGGAAACAATGTCGATATGAGTATCAATCCATGACACAAGTTTGTACAAATTGTTTGATTTTAGACGGGAAAGAAACTATCAGATCTTTACTTGAACCCCCATTTCAATCACAGTCCCAAGGTTCACTATCTTATACAACCTACACACTCTAAATAGTTACATAAAATAATTCCTTATTACATATAAATAATTAGTAAATCTTCTTTGTGCAAGAATTAGATATTTTGATAGACGATAATTAAAAAAGTAAAGTATTGTTTTGACAGTATTACAACAATATCAAGTTGATTAGATTATTTTTGTCTGACAAGGCTGCACTAAATAATGAAAAGTTCTAAAATGACAACTCTCACTGCGTGCGGAAAGGTTTGGCGTTCCGGAAGGATAAGAATATAAAAGCAAAATTGAAAGAAGAACGTAGTCTTGTAAAAATAACTAGCGAAGATTTTAAAATTAGGTAAACATTTTCGATTAATTTTCTTAACAATCTCTTTATTTTTATAGATGTAAAATAAATGTAACAAACAAAACGTTGTTTTAATTTTCCTTTCAAAGTCTAAATGCCATCTTTCATGAGAAAATAAAGAATCAACCAAATTTAACTACTCTTCTACTCCCACAGTGCCTTTTAATAGGCGTTCAATAGATTGTGATTACAACTTTGGAATATGAACCATAATTTATATAATTGTAGATTCTTCTAAGACTAATATAACAAAAGAAAATACCCAAATTTAGGAAATAGTTATTTAAACTTTCCCCATGTAAAACAGTTTAGACAGTCCTACACTTTATGACTTAATGTGATCTTGAAGCAATATTCATATTATTGAAGTGCAATGAACTATTTTCTTTTAGATTGCATTTCAACAAATTAATTTAAAATACATTGTCTATTGTAAAAAGTGAGTTGGTCAAAAGTAAGTTTATTTTGGTGCTCAACAATCATGGAACCACTATGGATCATGCAATACACAGCTGAGTCACATGAAGGTAACCTCTCATGAATGAATAATTTCTTTTGTTTTCAATTTTTCTTCAGCTGACTTGTGTGTATTTAAATCTAACGGCATATTACAACAGTTGATATTTCAATAAAACATAACTAATATACTAAGTGGAACTTCTAAGACATGAGCTAAAATTTTCTTCAAAACTAAGCCTTTCCCACTTGAACCTGTTGTTATATGAATGTCTATCAGAAAATGACCTTCCTTTGGGGACAGGCTGATTTTAACGTTCGATTTGACTTTGTTAATAGAGATAAATCAATGTAGGCTTAGCATACTTTAATTTAATGTTTGACTTGGAGGAGTCCTGGTTGCGCGTGATTGACACGGATTTGAAGACTTCAGTAACAGATTAAATCAGATAAGATCAGTTTCTTCTAACATGGTAAAATTTTATAAAATTAGACCTCAACTACTGATTCTGTCTTTTATTATAATTTCACAAAAATATTAATTGGCAAGTGCTACGTATATTTAGTATAAAAAAAACAGAGCAGCACAATTTTATTGTAATTCTTTTTAGTGATGATAGTAAATTAAACGAGGTAAGTCTACTGACAGCTAATGATAAATATATTTCTACCGAGTCGTGACTAATACTTATAGGCTTCCAAGAATGATTCTTTATTAGTATATGATAACTAATAAATGATGATAGCTTAAAAAAACAATTAGAAATTTGATTCTTACATGATAGATTTCAATAAAGATCTAGAGTGAAGGGATATTGGGATTTAATAATTAATTTTATTTTAAGTAGTGAAAATGGTCAGATTATGATGACAAGCAGTTGGTTAGTGACGTTTTCTATACAACCAATTTATGTACAATAAATGTTATCAGCAATTACAGAACAAAAAATAAATAAAAATGAAATAAAGATAAGTCTCTGTAAATATAAAATAAAAGAAACGATAAGAGAGACAGTTGAAGAAATTTCTAGCAAATTAACGTCTGGTTATCTAAAAGTCTGGGTTACTACCTACCTAGTAATGCACCATGTCTAAAGCTAATATTATTTCAATTTTCAGCTACTGATTATAATTTATCAAACATGGAAAAAGCAAGCAACAGAAAACACAAAAAATGACTAAAATCGTCCAGTATACTTATAATAATAGAGTTTCAACCTGTATTAATTAGTCAGAACTGAGGTACGCACTTTGTATTATCATTTAACATCCAAATTTATCTCGAAAAGTGACATATCCAAAAGTTGGTGACTCACAAGTGGCCATAAGGGAAAAGTAAAGCAACGACGCCAAAAATTAGAAAATAAAACCTGTAAATTTTTATAACATGCGATAAAAGCAACCTGATATTCTTTTTCCATCGATGGAGCATACAATACGCAGGCTCATGTGCAGCAGCAGCAACCAAGACGGAAATCGGAGCGAGCGCATTAGGGGTCAGTCGACCTTGCTCCTGCTGAGTGCAAAGTAGTTCTACATTCAACTTAGTTACACTGAACAAACCGAGAAACAATATTCGAACTTCATAATATCAAATAAGATAGCGGATGTCGTGGCCTGGCGTAATCTTCATAAAACTGTTCTCAAATTTTGCAAAACCAAATAGCCTTGTCAAGGAACTATGCCTAGGTATGTATTTGTTTTCTACAAAGCTTTAGGCAACGCATACAAAGAAGACCCAGGTGGTAGTAGCATTAAAAGCTACAATTGCAAATTCAAATAAACACCCTTTGCGTCCAAAAACACGACAGAAAACAACAACGTCAATTCATATCAGTTTTCCTAATTTAAATTAAGTTGACAAATAATTGTGCTGGGAAATCAGATATAACTGCATAAATCTAAAATAACTACAAGTATAACTAGAAAAATAGTAGGTGTCTAAATAATAATCATTTTTTATTAATAGCACAACTTTTGTAAAACCATATGAACAAAAAATTAATAAGCCTATTTCAAACGTTTTCGTTTATTGTCTGTCAAATAAACTTCTTCAGAAAAAGTGAAACTGAGATTTAAATGTTTACAAAATTATAAATTAGTAGGTTACATTAAAAGAATATAGAGTAATAGAATTAGAAAGAGCAAATAGGCAATAAATAATCAAGTGATTAGAAGATTTTAAGAGAAAAATAAGAGCCAGGGTTAAAAAGTTGGGAATTTAATTTTGGTTTAGTTGATTTTATGTGAATGGCTTCTTTTATCTTAAGCAAAAAGTCATTATTAGCATTATCTATAATTTTAAAATTGGATTTAGATTTAGTACAAAATTGACAATTTAGAATATGACAAAATTGGAGAATTTGAGTAATTACTTTAAGATGTTCCTGAATCCGTTTTCCAAGATGACGTTTAGTCGTTCCAATATAGGAAATATCAGGATCTCCCTGACAAGTATATTTATAAACAACGCCACTTTTCACTGGAGTTCAGTTCTGTCTTTAAGAGAAAAATAGGAGCAGATTTTAAAAGATTTAAAATCGAAAGAAATATCAGGACCAACAGATTTGAGAATGTGAGAGAGTTTCTTTTTTAATTATAGATTCAATACCTGTTTAGGGGATGCCAATATATTTTGAAGTTTTTTTTGGAATCATTTAAGTGTTTGCTATCTGTGAATATTTTATCAAGAAATTTTTAATAATTTTAGAGAAAACCCAATTGGATATATTAATAACTTCTTTATCAAAAAGTTTCAAAGAAGAACATATATTAAAAGCTCTATGTAAAAAACCTAAGACTAACCCAGTTTTCCATTGAATTGGACAGCAAGAGTTGAATTCCATAAGAAGAGTGTAATTTGGTTTCCTATATACTTCAATGTCAACATTTCATTTAAATTAAATTTAATTTTAGCATCGAAAAATGTCAGAGATTTGTTTCCAAGTTCAGTAGTAAATTTTAAGTTATTATGTTGATTATTCAAATAATCTAGGAATGTTTTAAAATCCTGGTTACCATCAAAAATGCAAAAAATATCATCAACATATCTTTTATTAAATTTAGGGGGAAATAAATGGAAATGAATGTAGTTGCCAGTTTTTTGTAAATGTGCTAAAAAAATGTTTGCCACAGAGAAGGACCTAATGGTCCTTCTAATGGCTCTATATTCTTTTAATGTACCAATTTATAATTTTGTAAACATTTAAATATCAGTTTTACTATTCCTGATAAAATTTATTTGACAATAAACGAAAATATTCTTTTGTTCAAATAATCATTCTTTCCAGCAGATGAAATAAACAGAGAAATGGCGAAGATGAAACTACATACAACTAAGAAATTTTTCATTAAAATAGCGTAAAATTTGTATGGGCTTTAACTTTAGCTATATTAGAAAAATTAATACGTACCTAGCCATTTTATTAGGTTAGAATTAAATAGTAAAACACGCAATTTTTCCATTGATGATGCGTCAAAACTGTTTGAACCATTTTTTCAATAATAGCAAAACAGATTTTCTAATTAAATTTGATCTGTTTGCATAAAAGAATAAAATTATAATGACTTCAGATAACACGAATTATTTGCCAATCGATTTATGAGATATTAAATTACGTGTTTAAAAGTGTTTCGATGTGCTGATATTTTAATTATTTATTTGAAAGTGAAATAACAATAAGTAATGTTGATTTAACTAAAAATGAGAGCATTAACATTGTTACATAGTACCTACTTCAAGAAGTGCTCTCACACATGTGCTAATGATTCATCTCATGTGTAACTAAGTCAAGACAATTTTAACTCACAGTGTAAAACACAATCATAAAGCATAAAGGTCGACACTCTTGCATGATATCTCACATATTATCTTTCGATGTTATCAGCACAGATATTGTATGATATTATCTACTTTTGATCGTTACAATCCTAAGTGAGTCTTTGTAATGAAGGGGGCCCACATAGCTCACCTGCCAGTAGATGGGCTCGCTAACAGGGGAATCACTTGTCAGTATGGTCAGCTGCCAGCCACCATGTTTGAGAGAAGCACAATGGGGAAAACTGAGAATGGACGATTTAAGAAGCTGGACATTGGGGGGACCACAAAGAACAACCGGGCTGAGAAGAGTTTGAGAATCTAAAAGAAATTATAGAAATCGGATTTTTATGCAATGAATTTTTATAAGTAAAATCTGAAATGTTATGTATATTTAAAAAAATGACTCATAAATTTACAAGAAACAAATAAGCATTTCGCATCAAACACAACAACAACGTTACATAATCTTGATATGTCTCTATTAGAAGTTAAATTAATAATGAAAGCAACCAGAAACTGGGGGAAGAATAATGATTAAAATCAAAATGTTTTCTTTTAAAATATCTAATAAGCGTAATAAATAATGCATCTACATCTCCATTTTCAAACAATTTTAAAAACAAACAAAACATTATAATACAAGGGTAGAGATATGGTATTAAAATCAAACAAACAGAAAACCTCTTTTATTATATTTCGAATGAATATTATCGAGACACTCACACGAAAGACTTTTTACATAGAAATGTTTGAAATAAATACAAATTAGGTATTCCAGAGGCATCGTTAGATAAATAAAACACACAAGACCCTGATGGCACATGGAGGAGAAGAAAATAGACAAATAATAATAGAAATTTAAGTAATCCAACATTTATCACATGTTTTATTTAAAAGATGATATTCCACAGAAAGACAGGAAATAAAGGAAACGCCTAAATATACATAAAAGCTTCAAATGTAGGTATTAAAAGCATCTTAGCCCAAGTGGATTTTGATTCCATTGCACGATATCGTAGATGTTAGAGTATCAATTTTCAAAATTGGGGTTGTTGAATTTATAAAATATGATGCACAATAATTCTTGCTGACTTAAGTTTAGTGAGTGATCAAACAAACATCTAACTGTTGCCACTGAGCATTCTGGTAACGCAATGTTTAAAAATACTTGTTGCTATTTTTTTATGTCTAAGAAATTGCGTTTATTTTATAAGGCATAAAATTAACTACTGTGACAGAGGTAGAGACCAAGTTTTAGGTATATAATAATTGTGTAATTTAATAGAAATTATAACCCGGATATTATAACAACATATGTGATAAAACCTCATCAATTTTAATTATTAGTTTCATCTAATTCATAATCAGGCTTTTAAAAATAATAAAGCATTTTACAAAAAAACACATTAAACTTTTATTTTTGATAATCTGAGTGACTGGCAGTGAATCATCTAATCTTCTAATGATTAATTATAATGGGCTATAAGCCAGAGCTAAAAACCATTCTATTGTCACAATACACCAGCAACATTGACAATATCCTAACAACAGAATTAGTATCAATAAAATTAAGTTGTCCAAATTCAAGAAATTAATAGAAATCATATTATTTTTAGTATTGGATTCTCTTATGATTCAAAGTTGTGACATTCCAAGTAATAATTACCACGCGGGTTCTGGCTCCTAAACCTCATTTCTTATTCAACAGATAAAAAGATATCATCACTCCTTTGTCGCCATTCTTGATCACAACTACATTAAATGGGGGCTTTACAGAGATTAATCATAAGTGACATAATTCTGCATAAAACTAAAGAGGAGATAGATATTATTTCAATAATTTGCTCATAAAATTAGGTACTTTTAATAATTTATTAATTTTATGCAATACTTAGTAAATTTGTAAATGAATATTTGAAAATAACTTCTTAATTACTATAGGCAAATAAGTAACTAAATTATTAAATTTGCACCCTTTCTTGACATACAGGGTACAAAATGTAAAATAATTCGCTCGAATCTTTTTATTATCATTGCTTACCTAATAATCTAGGTCTGTCTTTGTCATCACGACATACGGCCAAGAAAATTTCTTCGGATACGCCATTTGGAATAGCACCCTGAGGAATTGTTAAGCTGATGCCTAAAAAATAGATATAAATAAATGAATTAATTATGCTATTATGGTTGTTTAAAATAAATTACAACCATTATTATTTTCTAAAACAATGACTAGATATGTCCATTCAGGCAGAAAGCATGTTGGGCAAAGACAGATTAAGCATTCACTTAAGTTGACTATATAATTATATGATATCAGCAATTCAACAAAAAAAACAATTAGCCTAAAATGTTATCTCCATTGAATAATTAAAGCTATTTGACAAAAAATAGAATTTCTATAATCCCACGTGTAGAATTCGCTATACCTCTACAGATTTAATAGATTTTTATAATAATTTACAATTTTGAAAATGTCCTTTTCCTATTCTATAATCTAATTTATTCAATTAATCAAACATTTCAACAATGATTATTAAGTTGCCGTTCACAGTACAGATAATGACATTAAAGGTTTAGCCATCTGTCCAGAAATTGGAACTAGATATTGACTAGATTCCTCTCAAAATACAACAAAACATACTGAACCAACATAAAGAAAAACTTTTTCCACATAAGCAAGGACTAAAAATAGTTAAATCTTTTTTTATTTACATGATGATAAAGGTTTGTCTGACACATTGAAGCTTTATCAAATTATATACAGGACACGTAATACTACCAACGATATAGAGTTAATTTCATGGGGTGTTGGCCGAGTCGTTTATGAAAATTTAATAAACGCATCGAAAATAAATTATTGCTTAAAAAGTGAACTGTTGCATTTCTTTATTAGCTTCAGATTTTGACAGCATCTAACCTTATAGTTTAAAACTACAAATAAGGAGCAATAAAGTCCAACAGTTGCACTCTGCTTGCAGTGCTCTGTGTCAGAAATTCCTAATGGAAATCCATCGGCTACTAATGTGATTAGAGATGAGTCAAACAAAGATCCAATATGAAAAATGTTAAACTATGAGTATTAAAAAAAATTAAATGTCTTCAATGAAATAACTACATCAAAGTTTCTATATATTCCTAGTTCCTTTTTTTGCATAGATGTTTGAAGTGAACTGGTTGTAGGAAAGTAAGGTTGCCTCAGAAATGCATCCTCTATATATTTTGTCAGACAAACTCAAGAAATGACAGCTAATATTAAAGAAATAAAGAAAGAAGTAACCAAGTAATTAGAATGGGTTATCATTAGAATGTACCATAAATAATAATCTAAGAAATGAGCAATAAACGTATCAGTTTGGTAGTTACTAGTTACTAACAAAACTATTAGAATAACAATAAGTATAAATTGATTTTTAGATTTTTATCGTTTAAAATTACATTTTTTAATTGGAATTTTACTACACTGTCTTCTATCTCCTAAGAAGTATAATTGCAAAAGTTAACTGCTGGTACGGTGTAATTAGAAAAAACGGTTACACTGTAAAATCAATACCAAGTGTTCTTTGGGCGTCCAATTAACTCAAAAGAATTATAGAAATGGTGTTTCATCTCAACATAGACATATTTTTTCTTTGGGGAAGACACCAAAAAAGTAACAGTTTAAGAAGTTCATTAAAAACAATCTGTTTTTTTAAATATTCAAGAAATCACTAATATAGACTAGTGGCTCCAATAATATGCTTGTTAAGACTTTCTCATTACTTATAGTCCGGTACACTGGATCAAGGAAATGTAGATCTGGATCTGGTATGAAGGTAAAAAGGAAACAAGAAAATAAAACACTTCACATTACAAATATGAAATCAACTCTGAAAGTAATTATGTACCTATGTGTAGTATGTCTGTGTATGTAAATTTCACATTTAGAAAACAATTTAAAATTCATTGACAAAAAGTATAATTAACACTGTATTATATAAACATCAGTCCATCATTCAAAAAATTTCGTTAAAGCCAGCAGCCTCACCTACTTCAAACATATTTTGTTCAATATACTTCTTGAATATGAAAATAAACTAGCCAGTTTATTATTTTACAGTGTAAAACTGATCCATTGACCCTAATTTAGTACATGTTATGCGCTGTTCAGTGTACACAACCAGTCAGTATATTTGCATGAAACATTAGGTAGGTAACCTACATACAAAAATATGTTGTCACTAAAATTTTCGAATTTATATTATGGCCATAAAAGCCGTTATCGAATAAAATGGGGTAGTTGCAGTAAGAATCCTATGAAAATACGAGGGAATGTCTCTATGGGCATTTCTGTCTGATTATTAAAAGCCGTTTTTGGAAAGCAATTTGAATACTGTAGAATAAGAATTGTTTTGTCACATTATTAAATTTGTGCATACTTTGAAAGTGTTTGTGTACACAATTCTATGGCTCCATATTCTACTCAAAACAAAATAAGAGAAAGATTAACTTAACTTGATTTAAAATGACCCAAAAAAGATCAACATTCCTGTATAGTCCAGTCATTCTAGGGTCTTAACCTCAAATTAATTGTTCTATAATTATGACATATTAAAAGTACTAAAAATCCTCCTTGGGGAGAGTTCTGAAAATCATACAAAAATGGTCGTTCCTATGCACATCCAAGTGAAGAGATCTCTCACCTGACTCTGGCAAACACAAACGTCCACCCGCAGAGTTGAGCGTGCCCCAGGCAACTGAATCCACATCCAAATGAGGCGGGATAAATGTGGCCAGAACCTGGGAACCGCGCCCCAAAGACAGTTCATGATACAAGGCAGACTCCTGATACAGGGCCGACGTGGGCCGAGACTTCTCGTCATCATTGTCATTGCACCCGGGCACACTATCACATGCACGAGTTACGTCATTCCTCGTACTGCCACTGTCTATACGACTTCCTGAGGGGCCGCCATGACCACCGTTGCCCAACCCAGTAACAACACTACCCTGGTTGGTTGCTGAGAGGGAGGTGGGCTGGGTAGAGGTCCTGGCATTGAGCATCAACTGCTTCATGCCATCAATACTCATATAAAGGCTAGCCGAAGAAGCTGGAGGGGGTGGTAGTGGGGGTGGCACGCGATACAGGGAGTCGGCGGCCCCGATGCTTGGTGATTTATTGTAGTGAGGCTGAATGTCAACCGCATTGGGATTCTTGATGGTGACCACAGTCTGCGTCAAGTCCGGAGGAAGTAGTAACTCTGGAAAAATGTTAATGAAAAGCTATGTGTGAATCATTTAGAGAAAGAAAATCAATGTCATACTTTTTGGTTTTAGATTCTATAAAAATTAAACTAGACTATTATTTGAAAAATTATATATTTTTTAACAAGAAGGAAGAATTAAGTAGCTACGTAAAGAAATTTTACTTAAAGAATGAATTGAACCAAGATAATATACATATTATTCCACAATTTTATTAGTGAATCTTGACAGGCTAGACACAATTAGTGCATTGGCATTATCTACGTATAGATAGTTTTCCAATGCATCTGACATTGCAACATCTCCATTATAAGAATCATCATTTGCATAACATATATAACATGACACGTCTTTTGAATAACAATAGAAATTTTAAGGTGAAGGGGAAGAAGGTAAAAATACGAAGATCTCTATGAGGGGAACAATAGGAAGCCTGAATTCAATATAAATCTGTCGTTAAGGTATCAAGAAAAACACCTGGTGAAAACATTTTTAGCATAATCATCAGTTTTGAACCTGAACAATGCAACTTAGTCAATCAGTCACTTTAGTGGCTTTAGATGCTCTCCATAAATAATTCAAACTGATCCGCTTGCTCGCAATAGGGACACAGAGAACTTCTATATCATATTCCACAGCTAGTTTATTTCTGTGTGGAAAATCTAGGGTAATAATGTGTTAGTGTTATATCTATCTCTCTAAGGCAATAATAATAAAGATAATTTATCATTTTCATTTTACGTTCTTCTATGTGTAGCTACACTAAAGATCATTAAAATTTTTCAATTTGATTGAGATTTTAAAAAATAACAAGAATGGTTAGTATTATCAAAGATCTTAAAATACGATCATTGGGCCGGGTGAAGTAACATAAATTTTTAAATACAAGATTTTTTTCAGCAAACCTCCTATTTCTACTTGAATATCGAGAAATGCAAGAACAACGTGACAACTATTTTACAAGAGAACAGTCCCATGTGGGCACAGGAGTGGTTGCTTTTTAAATTTTAATTACACTTTCTACCTGATTTAACCTCTATAACCGTCTTTGATGTTTAAATAGAACAATACATCATTTTAAAAAGGTAAAAAATGAACACCAGTATTGTTACACACTGACAATTCAGTTGAAGAGAAAATATAATAAAAGTGATTTAATATTACATCACTGCATAACTAATTTTGTTTTAGATTGACACATATCATTGTTAGAGTCAAAGTAAAAGTAACATAGAGGTAATGAAAGTAGTGAATAAAAATAGTTGAATATTTGATAAATTGCGCCAATGTTATAACTGATTGAAATATTATAATTTTAATCAAGTTAAATTTCTTAAAGTTAAGGTAAGAAAAAACATCCTTTAGCTTTTAATAATTGATAAGAATTACAGCATAATTTAAAATAGAAATATTGAGTATTCTCAAATTAAGGTAGAACCATATGGGATCGAACAACAGCTGTTTTGTTGTATTGTTGCCGAAAAAATTAAATTAGAACATTACGTAATCAATCAGACTCTTTTAAAAGCAAAATTGAATCTCATGTAACGAACTATTCTTTTCTTTTTATCTTCAATTGACAAGAAAAATGTATCCCTTTATTGCAGTTTACGTATAGGTATAAAACCGTTAGACATATCAACAACATCCATGTCCAATGTATTTATGTACACATTTCAACTCTACCAACGATTATATTGAGCGTGTATCAGGTTTAAAACGAGGTCATGTAAAAAAAATTAGATCAAAAAAAGGAAAATGGTACGTTATAAAAGATATCATATCCTGGGATGCTTTTCTTTATAAAATGTATCACTTGAAATAAATAAAATATGAATAGCGAAACGATTATGTTTGTTTCATCATCTTGCAAAACAATCGTCACGTATTGGGCACAAAAACAAAATCCAGTAGGTATTGTAGTAAAAAAGCAGACAGGATGTTTGTGGGACAAGTCTATATAATATAACAGCCTGGCGAAAATAATGAATAAACGACTAAAATATCCAATCTTGTTGCATGTTATCAAAACAAACCTATTTTATAGTTACATGTAAATTTCTACGTGGTAATAGCATAGATTTGTGTTGTTGTTTCTTACCATTTGCTTTCTTATTATCCTTTTCTTGACGACAGCCAGTTGCTCCTAAAAAAACAAAATGCAACAAAATTCAGGTTTTATATATCGTGTACCTACTACGAATATAAATAATGCAACTACGAAGAATCATTAAATGTATAGAAATTTATATACACATAAAGGTAATAACAATCGATCCCAATTTAGCTTTCAACACTTCCCAACAAGTATCTAGGTTAAGATATTTATCAACTTCATGAGAAGCCACCAACGGTGTATAGTTTTTTAAAATGTTACATTCAATCTAACTGTGAAATGAATTCGACAAAATCAGAATATGCTCTATCATGTCATGGAATGATTAAAATGCAATTTATCGAACAGATTATATAAAATTACACGAAATTAAATTATATTTTATTAATATAATGACCTCTTAATACAAATCTCATTGATATAGCAAAACTATTCTCGTAAATTAAAAAAAGAAACATTGTAAATAGATGACAAAAACACATGATGGCCATTAAAAGACAAGATACAACGTTCACTCTCATTTATTCAAACGTTCGAAAATTGCTTATGTGATAACTACCTGGTCTCTTGCCAGCATGAACAGAATATCGCAGCACACCATGAGTAGTGAGAATGCCAACAGGGCAGCGTCTCATGACCAAATAAGTGATCACGATCACCACGGCAATGAGCACAATTATAGCACCACACAGGCCAGCGTAAATTGCCACATCTTTGACGTGTTTTAACTTTTTGGTGTCCACTACAAAGGCAAAGGAAAAAAAAATAAAAAAATCGTTTTTATCAAAATCAAATTACAAATAAAAATCGCATTATTAAGCTCTTCTAGTGATTTTTTATCTCAATTTTATTTTATATGAATCACGACACACGCAAATCAGTTCTAATAAAAATATGATTAGCAAAACAAGATTTTAACTTTCCGCTAATTCAAAAGACTTAGAGCAAACAGATTCAGTTACCCCAGCAGCAAACATCTTAAATATTAAAAAAGCAACATTTTAGAGATCAAACTATGCGCTTTATGAATGTATAATATCCAAAAAAAGAAAACAACAAGCAATAAACGAACGTCAACGATTGCAATACGACCTTTTAAACTGATTAGAAAAAATCGAGTTAGAAGTTGGTAGATAACTCAATAAGTTGGATCACTGAGATCAACAATTGGAAATTGAATCAGGGTAAGTTTCTCATATATTCATCTGGAACTCAAGTGGTTTGCTTTGCCATACCTACCCATATAATCTAAACAGTTTTAAGAAAATTTCTCATTAGACCCGCAGCTGCTGCCATTTCAGATATAATATGCAGCATCGGCAAATGTTTTTGATTTACATTTTAACAAAATTTCATTATCTGTTGGTTTATTATCATCTATTCGGTTATAGGTGTGTCGTGTAGTAGTAGACTAGTGATGTAGAAGCAACAAAATAGATTTCAATAAATTTAAAATATGTGAGTTCTTGGAATGTTTTCTAAAACAAGAAAGTTTCCAAATTATTTCCAATAATTATAAAAATAACTAATAATCAATCGTTTATATTAACAAAACAAAACTATTTGTTTGATCAATATTATATGGAAAACTTTGATATTCGTTTCTGAACTTAACTTATTTCAAACTTTTAGTTGGATGGTATAGGTACATAATATATTATTTCTTGTCATATTTAATTATTGATTAAATAAATAACTAAACTGATAATATTCATGGTCATCTTTATAGATATCTAATGCTTTGATGAAAACAGTCGTTAGACAAGGAAACTTCAACTTATTATGAAATAAACCCAAGAAGTAGACATCCGCTTTCATATTATTGACTGCCTATCATTAAAATTATGTCAATCTCCATATCATGTAGTGTAAACATGCCAATCATTCAATTTTACTACATATGTAAATATGCATAAACAATATTAAATAAAAGAGCAAAATATAGGAACATAGTAAAAACAAGAAACGTCACATCGCTAAATTTAGTCAGACAATGAATGACATATAGGCTAGTTGCAATTAATTCAAATTTATTATTCACTATCTATCCATAAATAATTGTACAACAAAACCAAATTGTCCATTTAAATAAAAAAACAAAACAGATTAAGTAAGTAGGCCAAGTAAACTACAAAATGACTGCTTTATGAGACGTTTATTACAAAATGTCATTATTAGGTAGCATAAATCAGGAGCTAGGGCGAGTCAGTACCTACTGACTGACAATGTTAATACATCTCTATGAGCTAAAATATTAACCAAACAAACAAAATATCCCAGCTATCGTTAATCCTTCACATTTCTATTGATAATAAGCAACAAGATGAGAAACGTCAACAATGTACTGAACAAGGTACTTGATAGGTAGTTACCTCCTAATCACCCAACTTTGTTTAGAAACAGAGAGCCATCCAATTCGACATTGAGATTGTCTCCCCCCCCCCCCCCCCAATAAATCAACAATCAACGTTAAAATAATGAATGTACATTCCAATACATACTACATGAACACTTAAGTTTATCCACTTCTTTTTCTTCAAATCTCTACACGGGACAGTTAAATATGATCATTACTGGAATTGCATTCACTAACTAAGAAGTCAAATCAGTATCTACGTATACGGAAACTTATTGCCTATTCTCAACCATTCTGTACAGCAGTGTTCTC
>JAUYWI010097186.1:0-11801 GCA_034780595.1 Parotoplana pacifica | reverse complement strand
GACATTTTCTCCTACTGGCGGGACAGACCCTCAAAAGCGGGATTGTCCCGCCAAAAGCGGGACAGTTGGCAGGTCTGCAATGTAAAATGTTTTTAATTTTCTAAATACATGTCTGACTATTTCAAAAAATAAAAAGGATTTAAAATGTTTCAACAAATTGATATATTAAAACAAAATATATATTCATACTATATATAAAGCTAATCTGGAACAATCGAAAATGATAGGTACTGATAGAACCAACACCCATGAATATGTTTTCTTTTGGTTTCAACTATGTCATGGAACAATATCCACATCTGTGATGGGAAAATAAATATAAATGCAATTGTTCCATTAACAGAATAATAAATAGTCACTTCACTGCCTTATATTTTACTAAAGACAATGAATGACTGCATACATTACAATACATAATATGTGGATATAATAAAATAATAAATAGTAAACCACTATGTATTTTTCATTGAAAACATTATTGAATACTAATTTGTGTTGTTACTTTTTTGTAGGTAGGTACATATTATGTATATTGTGCATTTCTCTTTTGGTTATGGATATGATTATATTTTACATCATCCATTTACTACATACATGTGAAATTCAAAACAGAATTTGTATCCCCTTCCCTTGTACACATATGAACAAGAACAATTCTGTTGCCCTCTGAAAATAAATAATTAAACACATGGTGGACATGTTAATTGTTATTTAAAACAATTTTTTAAATATTGTTAAAAATATTTTAAATCCTAAAAGTTAGGGTCAGTTATTTCTTGAATAAGTTATTTTAATGTACAACCATGTGGAACCCACCTTGAATACTATTGAATACAAATTCACCAGACCCCAATATAGTATATGGGGGTCTGGTGAATTTGTATTCAATATACCTTGTGTGTATGTTGTAAATAATCAACCCTAGGCCTAAATTGTTGTTTATTTGAAGGGGTTTCCTAAACTGAACAAATTTGTCCATAGGTATGCATCAGTAGTGGGAGCAACAACTTGTGTACAATGGAAGTAGGGGTCTACAAATTCTGTTATAAGAATTTGCATTTTGCATATGTAGTAAATGAATGACCCCTTATCAGTCACCTTCTTAAAACAATGAACTAAAATAAAGCTTGAATCAAGTTATTCACATCGTACAGTGATTCGTATTTAAATGTTTTAAATTGATTAAAAATATAAAACAACTCACCTTGTGACACATCAATCAGTTTTTATCATGGATAGATGATTGTTTAGAATGGGCTCGTATAAAATAGACATTTAAACTGAAAGCAAAACGTAGTTGTTTACACTATAAGCTTATTAGACTGAAGATTAGTCTACATAATTTACAGAACAAATTTACAACTAGCTTCCTATATTTAAACCAACCAGTTACTAGCTATGGTAGGGTTGATAAGATGAAATTAGGGGATGAGCTACTTCCTGAAATTAAAAAGTATCTTTCTTTAGTTTTATTATTGTGATAAATGTACCACAGTCATAATTCATCCATTTACTATCTAGCAGCTAGTTTTCCCAACTTATTCCACCCATTAACACCCGCTAATAACCCAATTTTCCATTATTAAAGACCTACTAATCCAGTATCGATTCCCTCTCCCGGATATCAAACAAAATGTATTACAGTAAAACACGGGAATGTTTACAATCTGAAAAATAATGAGTTAATTGAACTAAATGACACACTATAGATAAAAAAATATATTAGCTAACAAAAACAGACACATTTTAGCATTAATTCACTTTGGATAAATTTAACTCATTGAACATACAAATGTATGCATAAAAACGATAGCATATACTTTGTATATGAATATAGATATGTTCTCTATATAGTAATGCAGCCCCTGAGCGTCAACCTACGGTAACGAGGTTCCATCAGTGAACTATACCAATGGGTAAATTTTACATTTAGCATAATGAAACTAGAAGTCTCACGTTTTCTTAAGAGTGCCTAAGATCACAGGACCTTAAGTGGTCTTTTCTATGTAGGTCTCATTAGCGTAAATTGTTAAGATGTTAGGCATAAGGGTTTAGAGACCATAGGTAGGAACCATAGGTAGGATCGAATCCCGTATAGACCTCATTCATTAGTTTTTTTGGTTAGTGCATTTTGGCAAAGCGGGTTGGTATAAGATCTTAGGAACAATAGGTGAGATCCCGGATAGACCTCATTTATAGTTTGTTTGGTTAGTTAGATCCCATTAGTCAAGATGGTTAAGGGGTTGAGTATAAAGGCTTAAAATCCATGGTGGAATCCCGGCGTAGGATCAAATACGTGATGATCGAGAGAAAAAAATGAAAGGCGCAAGTGGAATCAGTCAACCAACAGACGGAAACTACAAAATACTACCTAATGATCTTAAAAGGGAGACACAGAAAGCAAGAGATGCATTGTGGCAAGCTATATGTAGTAATACAACGATATGAACAAAAAGGGACAAGGCGACTTAATGTATTATAAAATACGACAACTAACAGAAGAAAAGAAAACGCATGACAGAAGGATAAGAATGGAATTCTTCTAGCAGGATGATACATTGAATAAATGGAATACATACATAGAAGAACTCTATAAGAAAACGAATAAACTTGCGCAAACAGATCTTCAACTAGAAGAAGAAGAAAATGTCAATGACAACTTCAGAGGACTATCAATGTTACAATGTGAAGTTGAAGAAGCTGCTAAACATATGAATACTAAGAAAGAAGAACTTAAATCCCTCAACTCAAAGACGATGAAAATTCTCACCAATATTTGAAACTTAATGTACGATCAAGGAACATTGGCCGGAAGATTTCTATAAAACAATTAAAAGAAGTAACCAATTGCAGTAGACTGCGCGGAACAAGTAGCCTAATATCAGATGCATTAAAATCATGCTTAAAATACTAACGAGAAGATTGAAAGGAAAATCAAATACATACATTGGACAAAGTCAATTTGGATTTAGACGTGGATGCGGTACTAGTGAAGCAATAGGAACAATGAGAACACTATTATCGAAGGAAGCCTTGCATATGATATTGTTCTATACATATGCTTTCGACTTTGAGAAGGCATTTCACAGGGTAAATTCGAAAACATTCAAGCAATCAGGAATAGACTGAAAGGACAGACGCCTCATTCAAGATCTCTACCTAAATCAGAAAGCAACTGTGAGAATAGACAATGAAGAAACAAAACCAGTAACAACTGGACGATGAGTAAGGCAAAGAGGAGAAATAACTAAAGACGTGCGATTCATAGACGATCAATCAATGATAGCAGACTCAGAACAAGGACTACAAAACCTTGGGGACAGCTTAAATAGAAAATGGAGATAAAGGTTATGCGAGTTTCAAAAATATACAGGATCTAATAAACATTGGACTTAACATTCAACAAGTTGAACCTTCAAATACCAATTATAACATCATATGGAAGGTGCAGTAACGAAATCCGCGCAATGATTGCAATGGTCAAAACGGCATTTCAAAGAAGAAGAGAATACGACTAGAAACTAAGAAGAAAATCGTGAAAACAATTGTATGGACAGGAGTATAGCACTAATGGAGCAGAAATCTTGACATTGCAAGAAAAAGACAAGAAGAAAATTAAAGCGCTAGAAATGTGGATTTGGAGAAGAATGCAATAGATTATATGGACAGATATGCAGATAAGCAATTCTGAAAGGTCGATTTCTGTGGAAACGTGGAAAAGGAAAACCAAGAAAGTGATGTTAGAAGAATTCAAACCAAACACCTATAGAGAATTGAAGGACCGGGCAGCTAAGCGAGAAGGATGGAGAAAGTGGATGCCATAGAATTGAACCTGCCTAATAACTGATTCGGCAGAACACAATATAGATAGATGTTAAATTGCAATCCTTTATAAATCGAATTTTTATTATTTTTCTAATTAACTTAATAATTCAGGGAACTTACTTCTGCTTATGATACACTTTAGTAAAATATTTGACGTGGTCCTACGATTCCAGGAAATAGGTTTTCTTTATGTTATTTTCTTAAAGTTGTGTTTTATTTTATATAACTTGCGTAGTACCTAAAGCAAATGGTTGCCATAAAGAAACGGGGTTACTCGGACCCGACGGGGGATAAAGGTGTTCTTCCTTGGAAATCTGAGAGCATGTTTTTCCAAATTTGCGGCTTACATTTTCCAGATTTTTTACTGCTTTATAAAAAATATTTTATAACAGCAAAATTTACTGAGCCAAGTGCCTCATTTTATTTGCCTGAATATAGCTATGGTCTAGAACACTGTATTTAATCGTAATTTTACTAAAATTAAAATGAAAGTTTTTTTATGGATACCTATTTCCCGTGAACTAAGACCACACTACTTTTAAATAGTTGTAAAGTTAACAGAAGTTAACCAGTTTTTAATTAACTTTTATTTTTTTAGAGTTAAAAAATTAATTTAACCTTTTGTAAAAGAAATAAACCATGGAGAGAATAATTTCGATTTTGGATATGTTGTTCTACTTATCATTCTGCGTCCTTTGATACAAAAAAACCTACTTCGCATTTTTATAGATTTAATCCTTCAAAGACTCCACTGCAGTACTGTTTAGTTTTCTTTAGCAATTGTTTTAGGCTTCAGTTTTTGTTTACATGAAAATAAACATTCGAAACACAATTCAAATGCAAACTAAGCGTTTTTGATATGTGTGCTAAAAAATAGCTCATAGTCTAATCAACGGTTACGCATACTCTAAGGCACAGAGTTTCTTTCCTAAATATAGTTAACGAGAGTAACTAAGTCTATGGCACTAAATAATTATAAAAATATTATTTTACTATTTTCAGCTGAATATGCACATGATTTTTTATTAAAATAATAATTCTATATATGATGCCAATTCTATATATATTTTGTGTTATTTTAAGTAAGTTAATAATTTAGTTTAGTAGTAAAATTGTTAATATATGCTAAGTGGATATAATTTACATGTATCTATTCTTCACTATAGAATAGAATATTTAGTTATTTTGAAGTTTCTTTAATATCAATATTTCGCGAGAGTTACGGCAGGAACATTTTATACCTTTAAGCTGATTATGGTGTGTTTAACTCTTACCCATAGATGAAGTATTCACAAACATAAAATTATCATGTTATGACTTAAATCTAAGCTTATGTACCGTTACTGTCTAAACGGGTAAAAACTGTTAATTGTTTCTTTTATAATTCGCAGGTATTTTTCAAGAAAACTACAAACGATTGATCTCTATATAATTTATATTTAATTTGATACGTTAGAAGTAGTTGTAAAATGGACCCTTATTCACACAGGTAAGTTGACCTTAATCGACTCACAAATGAATTCTGAATCGATTAAGTTCAACTCATTCTTTGACCCAACTGTGTGAATAAGGGTTCATTTAGGTTAGTCAGAATAAATATTTCTTTCGTTCCATTTAGAATTAGCGCTGGACCAAATTTATATCATAAAGAGACGTACATATATGGGTTATCGTATCACTTACTGAGATTTCTACAGAATTATGGACCAAAATTCTTTTTGAATCAAACAACAGATCCGAACGTGGTTTTATTAAATTTACAAAGTGGTGGTTATAATTTATTGTCTAAAACGGTAATTTTCTATACCATAGGGAAACAATGTTTTTAATGAATCAAATTAATATAACTTATGCGACATTTATACTTGTATCCACAAGCAATTAAACAAGAATATACACCGTTACTGCAGACACTAATTTAGTGCTTTTTTAAGCTTGCCACATAACCGCCTAAGCTAGATTTGTTCCTTGAAGAGAATGAGCTCGTTCAATGTCTGCTTCACATTATCAGGCATACCATCACCACGACTGGGTGTAGGTATTGACAACGGACGTTGATTGTATACAAGGTGTACCAGATCGCCATTATTTTTAGGTAGTTTGCACATTGTAAACATTGAAGAGGGCCACATTTAATAGATAGCGGAGCTTGAATTTGGAATTGCTAACAGTTTGACGGCCCAGTCATCAACTAATTTCCGTGTTCAAGTGTTCATTTAGTGAATAAGCAGACAAAGTGTACCATAGAAACACACCGTATGAGTATTACTATGATGCAGGCTTTAGGACTGCCATCCAATATTCACCTTTAGGCCACCTTTGCACACAGTCCACCAGGTAAACAGCCAAATGTTCCAAGCTCATTAAATGACATGGCATCCAACCTAGTATATGGAAACGATATTCGAGGACCTTCTGGCCCATTGATTTGATTAGTGTCCGTTGAGGCGTTGTGGGATTTAGACAGCATAGTCAGGAATGATGTTCTTGAAGCCTTTTATTTGAATTCTTGAGTCACATTTGGCTGTACTGCTGACTTAAATGTCGGCCGCAAAGTTGTATTACCAATCTGAGTAGGGAGAGCAATGTCACCATTAAAGGGATCAGGCAAGTGAGTAAACGCGAATATGCAACAATTTTTAGTAGTTTCCTTGGTAATCTGTGTAAAAAGAGCACGCTTACCTATATCACTTTTTTTCTAGAAGCTGGTAGTAGGCAGTTGCGTATAGATTGTCTAGCAATGCATTGATTATTATCCATGGCCGCCACCTCGCTTACATTGAAAGGCGTAAATCAAAATGATTAACAGTCCTGAAGATGCTATTGAAGGCTTTGGAGACAACCATACTAACAAATTAGCTGGTTGTCAATATATGTTGTGACTACTTTCTCATTGGGCCATGATGAAGCTGGCAATCTCGCATATGTTAATTTGATCTTCTCCTGCATTAAGGATTGAATTGATGACTGTAACGCGTCGTACATTGAGCTCCATTTTATCAAAAACCTTTGTGAATTGCTCGCCAAAAGCAGGGTTTATGGCATAAACTCTATCTCATTAAAATAAATGTGAACACCATGTCTAAGCCAGAAAATAGGAGACGATCGCATTGCGCAGGTCAATTTGCACTGGTCCTTGTAGCTCAAACTAACTAACTGTCGAACTAAGGTTTCTCTCGATAACCAGCCGGTATTCTGGGAAGTCACTTTGTCTAAATGTGCTGCTGTGTCTGGTTACCAGTGGTTTTATGTTGCTACTGCGCCATCATTAGGCATTGAGAAGTAAAATAGTTTGCTAGTTTGCATATCCTTGTAGGCATACACTTTAAATGCTCGAGTTGTTAGTTGACCATTCAAAAATAAATCTACATGACAGAAAAACTGACACCAACCTTGGAATCGGTAAGATTAATTCCATCCGATTTCTTCTCAAATTTGGGATGAATGTAAATGGAGATATTGTTATCAAAAGCCTTTGTTGCTGTGCCAGTAACCACATTTTTAACAATATCTGGATTTGCTTGGATAGCATTTAGCGGTTGGTAGATGTGCCAACGTCCTTCAGTGAGTGTCACTTGTACATTGATAGGGTCAAATACATAAAATTCACTTTTACCACAGACCACTTTGGTTGTGTATGTATAAAACATTGTTATTAATGGCGAAATACAACTTTTTTCGTCTACTTTGGTTTTTGTTTGTGTTTGGGCTTCGTTGCAGGCTGCTTTTTATACTCTTTGGTGGGCGGTATTCCGTCTCTCTATTAGCAACATGTGACCCAAGGGTTTCTAGAGTTTCTGCTCTAGACCGCTTGAGGGCATCCATAGGTGTATTATCACCACTTAAATGTTGACATTTAAGCTTAAACTCAGCATTTATTATCCATAATGCCATATTTCACTATTATATGTATCACTAAAGTTAATATCTTTCAGACATAGGAAGGATTTTGTAATTATCTATTATTGTTTCCGAGATATTTAGTATAATTTATTTTTCAATAATGTATGTACTTTAAGTATTAATAAATCAACAAATGTAGATAATTTTTATTTTGTTTGAAAGATATGATTCTAAAATATGGCATTCATATCTATCATTGTTGACAGCTACATATATACCTAAATTTGAAGAATCAATAATTGTCATCCTTATGATATAGGTCAAATTCAAGGAGGTCTAACTTAGTGACATTAGTTAATTGATGGAAGCTAAATATTATTTGAATCATTAAATAGCAAAAAAGTTCTTATTATTGTTCAGTTCTAGTCCATTTAAAATTGATGTTTTCGGCACTTTGAGATGATCCAAACCAAAGGTCACATGACCTATGACCTTGAATTCTAAAAGTATGTTTGACTTATAAGTTTAAATTAAAGGTCAAAATGCAAAGCAATTGGATAGTTATTTTCAGAGATATGAAAAATTGACCTAAAGTTAGTGGTAACACAAAACCTTGTTCTATGTAGTATTCCATAGTCTAGTTCAAGAAATCTATTGCTCCACATCCAATAGAAATGTTGATTATCGTCCTAAAGATTAAAATCTTTTGCTAATTTAGTTAATATTATCTAAATTTAACCCTTCATTGCGGAGGATGTACGCAATATTCTGCTATCCTAGCTCAAAAATAATAACTCCCAAGCGGGAATGTTGGTTTTGTAACACAAATTTTCTTTCTCAACTTTTGAACTAAATCATTTTTCATCAACGTGGTGATCTTTTAACCTTTGTTGATAACCATGTTTCTTTATGCAGTTGATAATCAGGGGGGGGAGTGTTCACCCCCCTAGATTATCCTACTTTCCGTGAATGGATTGAGCTTGAATTTAGTTTATAGGAATGTTTTAGAGTAAACCATTGTTTTTGAAAAAAATCGATAATGGGACAGAGGAGGGCCAAAAATGAAAGATTTACCCGATTGCACTTCAAATTTGGTGCGTAAGTCCATAGATATTCAATAATGCAAATCCATGAAATTTTTAAAAAGAATATTGATTATCGATTTTCAAAATTTTATTTTATTATAAATAAATAAATGGCTCTAATTCTATTTTTCTCCAACCTGATATTTATATTCTAGAAGACATTTAAAACAAAGTATAACAGTTTGAGATACCTCACATGATGATTGTAGAGATGTGAGGACCAACGGTCTAAAATGAGATTTATAATAAAATGTATTTTAGTTCAAGAAAATTATCCAAAATGGCTTAAAATAATTTAGAATGAGTGACTAGATCCTTTTTAGTGATTTCTAGTTGATTTCATTCACTAAAATAGACATTTTGAAAAAATCCTTTTTAATACGTCACCCAGTTCTTGTCTCAAAACCACTGGATTTCAAATTCAGACTTTGAATAAAGTTATTACTTTTTTTATTTAGCATACTAATAGTGTATCAGAAAAGAAGTATAAAATGCAACATTTTAAAGCATTCCGACAGACATTTAAATTTTATCAGATAATTAGATTTCTTAAGTTTACCCTATCTAATACATAGTCAGTTTCTACGTTGACAAATAAGAATTATACATCTTTAAAGCTAATTAGAAAAAAAATTATCCATTAAATTTATATATTACGAAAATTAAAACAAAACATTTTCTGGCTCTCAGGTTGCACCCTGTGGTCACATATGCTCAAAATTTACAAACTTTAAACTTTAATTATATATTTGATGTAGGTATTATGTAGACGGTTTTAGAACCAATTCAGTAATTAAATGTGACTTTTAATTGGATTATAATATTAGATTTCAGATTTCCCCCCATATGGATCTTATACACCCCTGAAAAAAATTAACTATAGGTACCCCCAAAAATGTTTTTGGAGAAGACAAATAAATAAATAATTGATAATATGCATCAAAAGGTTGTATACCTTTTAGACAATTAGTATATCACTTTTAAATCAATATAGTATGTATATTATCAGTTTACATATATATTTTTCTTCACCAGAAAAAGCCATATTTTTTGGAGGTTTACCATAACTTTTTTTAGGTCAATAAATTTTGTATACTTTTCTACAGTTACTTAGAAGAGTATAAATGCATCGTTTTTAACATTTATAAAAAATGTATCTTTTGCATATTTTTGCTTGCCTCTTATATTGCACCCAGTGGAAAAAAAACTATTGGAGCAGCCGGTAACCAAGTGGGATACCCGGTTTGAGCACTGGTCGTGACCCACTTTAAGCTACCTAATGGACAGGGTCCCGAAAGTGCTCAGGGATTAGACAACCCACCTCTGACCCGCCTGATAAGTGGTCAAAGTGTCCCCAAGGAGCCGGTCTTAGCCCAAGGACCGTGAATAGGTTGTCACCAAAAATTAATATATGCTGCCTCCCATGTTGATCGCGGAGTACTGAGACTACTGATAAGTAGAATTTGCGAAATAACATAAAATTAGCGGATCACAGTTAAAAGGGCTTTCAGATATTGTAATAACATCACTCGATGTTGCAACATGGATCACAGCTGATACGAAGCCCACCAGACACCAACAACAACAAAACTATTGTATGTTGTATTCCAAATATGAATATTGTATGTATAAATTTGGCTTGATATTGATTTTCTTTAAAAAATGTTAGTCATTTTGGACCAGAGTAACCTACTTTGGAGGTCATACCTTGGGTGGGGGGTATGAAAAAAATAATTTCGGACTTTCACTTGTGACAATATTACAAAATATTACAACATATTCGGAGTTACAGCTTTTGTGATTTAACACCTCCATTCTCAACTAAGGGTTTAATTAAGTCACTCTATCAAATTTTGACCAATTTTTGAAGAATTGTTTTTTTTAAAGGTATTCCTGTAGTCATTATTTAGTAGGTAATAGTGGTTCATATTTGTAAATATATTACAATCACTTCATTTACAAAATATATTAGGAGGCTTGAGAGATAGTGATTTCTGTGCCTAAAATGTAAAATCAAAAATTGTAAAAATTTGTTGAAAATGTGCAAAACAAATATTGTAGAAAACTTCATAAAAAGGACTGACCAATGCAATAAAAATGAACTTTTTAAAATTTTTATTTTTATTAGTGAATTCAAACAAAAACCGCTAAAACTGATCTAGAAACATATTTAAACTAATTATAAACTGTTTTGCATCATTTTCTTCCATAAAATACATTTTATTAAAAGTTCCATTTTAGTGGACTGGCCAAAGATATTCGATCCTCATAGCTCAAGAAATATATAGAAAAAAATTTACTTCAGCAAACTTTTTTTGTCAAGCATTCGATAGTACTAAAATCATAGTAATGAATGTAATAAAAAAAAAGATGTTAAAAAATATATGGCTTCAACATAAAATCAACATCCTTTCAAGATCAAATCAAAACTATGTAATCATGTGCATCTTGGACAACATCCAAGCTGAAACATGATAAGATGGTCAGTCAAGCTCGGTGATTGAAAGTACCATCTGGTATATCCAAAATCCACGAAACAATCCGGTCACAAATGAAAAATGTAAAATAGTTAAAATGCAAAACAAACACAAGAAATATGGTGTGGGACTTAGGACCCCCAGCGGTGAGTTTTAACTAGTTTTATGTGTACACAACCGTTACTCTTCCCATAATCTAGTTATTTTTCAAAAAGTGAAAGGCTAAATAAGCACTAGTTTAATTAAAAGGCAGATCAAAATTTACTTTAGAGATGATACCAACAAATGCATATTCCTTATTTATAAAATGTAATGGCCATGGTTGATTGAAGAACCAATACGACCAATACTGCCAAAAATATCATAATTGTGGTTATTTTAAGAAATGTTATTAGGACCAACTACATTACTGCAGTTTTTAGTAAGTCTACCAGAGCTAGTATTACTAAATCTATTGATTAAAATAGTTAATATTCTGGTGAAATTGATAGTATAGTGATAGAATGTTGTGTAACAATTTGACAATTATTACAAAATCTATCTTTATTAGTTTGGTGATAAAATGGATTAC
>JAUYWI010097175.1:0-11801 GCA_034780595.1 Parotoplana pacifica | reverse complement strand
TCCTTTTGGTACCCCCTCCCCCTTTTTCTTCTTCCGGGACCCCCTCCCTTTTTTTTATTTGGGGGGGACATGTCCCCCCATGCTCAGGTATGAGCCTGAGAAATATTTAAATATCGTATATTTCATATCAAAGTATGAAAGAGAGGAAAGTTTGTAATAGTTTCATAAGAAGAGTGAAAATAGAAGACTTTCAAAAGAAATATGTTGTAAAGTCTATTCTTTTATTAAATGGCACTCATGCTGTCAAAGCCTAACAAAGCAGGTCCTGGCCAATTAATATGTTAAAAGTAATAATAAAAAAACATGAATACTTTGATAAAAATATACTACTTATTCAAGTTACTATTTTGTGCTTGTAGTCGATAAGAAAATGGTTTTAATCCTTAATATTTTCATTATTAAATGCAATATAGAAATCTAAGTGAAAAATATCAAGATTTATTTGCTTTCTATATCTCAATACCTAAAAATCTCTAATAGCTCTGATATTGTTTTAACCAGCACCTCTCAAAAAGTTACAGAATTAGGTTAAATCTAAAATTGTAAGTGAAATTTAGCAAAAGTGTTTTGTTTAAGAAGATACTTATCAAAATGTTGATGTAACATTCAGGAGATTCTTTCCTCTTATTGTACAAAATAAAAATTATTGAAATCGGACAATAATTTTAAAAGATATGTACAGAGCCGTAAAAACGGTCATTTAAGCGGGCCGTTTTACGCAAAACATCATTTTTTCAGAGGGCCGTCACGTGACCTCATACCAAAAACTCCTCAAGAAAATTTGGTACTCATTCCAAATTTCATACAAATTGGCTGAGTTGTTTTCGAGGCATCTGTGATAAACCTTAAGGACGACGAAATCTAACATTATTGACTTCGATTGTAACTAAAATATGTACATAAGTTGTTTGTTTTGAAACTTGGATAAAACAGCTGTAATTCAATTATAATACAAACTGGTTCGATAATTTTTACAAAACAATCTAGGATGCCATCGTATTCTCTAGTTCTTTCCACCTCACTGTTTCGAAACTTTCATTTCCTGAAAGGTACCTTGATTCCCTTTATTTCATGAATTTTTCTTTTACATTTCCTTTATTACCTGCCAAGTTCCAGGATCTTGAAAAGATTTGAAGGTACCTTCCACTAAGTGATTTTCGGTAGTGTGATTTTTAAAGTGAAACGAAAGCCTAATAACTATAAAAACTCACACTTTTATATACTGTGTTATACCTCGCTCATTGGGTGACATTAATTTTGGTTTTAAATATTTTTTAAGTATTAAATTCGTACAAAATGATCGTAGTTTCAGAATCACACACAAAATCGTCAGTGAAAATCAGTCTTTTTAATTTAAAATTTCCGAAATATATTAGTAAAAGACTCTTAAAACAAACTGTCAAACTGAATCATTGTATTAATTTAAAAAATGATAATGCTGTCTTACATTCATTACAAAAAATCAATTTATGTTCTTTTTAGTCAAGATGATCTAAATAAGAAAATACAATTCTACATTGACAATGTAACATATATTATACCAAACAAGAAGGCAAAAGAAAGGCCAATGAATACAGCATATTGTCAACCACCGAACCCATGCCCATTGATTTCAGGGCCAATCAACAACACCAAATGTGTACCTACTACTTCAAAACACATGACGAAATCTGTTAACCGTAAATTTATATATGACCAATTGAAAAGTGGCAAGTGTAAATGTGAGGAAGAGAAAAGATGTAGAAAACCATGGTAATACTTAACTAAAACGTCAAGATCAGTTTTAATTTTTTTAGCGAGGATATGGATTTTTGTGCGAGTAACAATTGTACCTTTTCCTACTACTTATTAGTATAGTATATTTATGAATAGAATGTTAGGATAAATAGGAAATATTTTTAACACAAGTTTACGCTTTTGTAAAACCAAAGTATTTATTGTTTTCATCCAAAACATTACTTTTCAGTCATTTGGTGGTTATAGGTAGAGGAAGCAAAACCTATTAGGTAGCTAATTTAAAACATGTATTGCTTTTTGTCATTATGTAATTCCTAAATCACGACATTTTGTAATACCCAATTCACGTTAAATAAAAATAAACACATCAATTTCATAAGTATGTTATATTTCACTGTCTAATTTCAAAACTTGTACAATTTTGCTATACATTGTTTTCTTTAAATAAATGAAAATAATTCTTTTTAAATCAGGACTAGTGTATGGTAGATGAATGCAAAAGGTTGGAGATGAAACTATCAGACTAAAAATATACAAAAATGCATAATTTACCAAAAAACATAATGTCATCTAACAGCCCTAGAAATCGCTAAACAAAGACATGAGATACGGCGATTTTTTTATGCACATTAGTATTCCTCAAATACTTTTATTGGTAGGAATAATTTTGCATTCAGAATGTCAAGTAGGTAACTTTAAAGAAACCTCAAAGCAACTAAGAACAAATTATTATGCAACTCAACACGATTTTTTGTCAAGATATGTAGTTAATTTTTGGATCCGTTGCTTAGTTTCCAATGTTTTACTGCTAGCAATGAGTTCAAATTAGTAAAATATAAAATTAACAACAACAAAGAGTAAAACAAAGAAGTTGAATGCAGAAAACCTCCGTTTGTATACTCTTAAAATACATAGTCTGTACTGAAGTCAGTTACACAATTAAAAATGCTGCATTCTTTGCACTATTAGTTTCTTTGAAATCCACAATTAATGCATTTTATCACTAGATTTAAAATATACTTTAGTTGTACAATACAAAAATGATAGTAATGGTTCTAAAATCAAAGTAATAAGGAAAATAATATTCTTCATTCAAAAATGCTACTTTTATCCCTTCGTGGTCACGGGGGGAAATCGGAAAATGCTCTACAACGCTTCAACCGATTGGAATGAAATTTGGTATCAGTATGGGTTTTTTATGTAAAAATGTTTGACCTGTGACCCCCCCCCACACCAAGGTCAACTAACAGCTCTCTGAAAAATCAAAATGTACTTTTTAGAAAAAAAGATTCTGAAGTCAATTATTTATGAAATTGATTAATATTTGGTAAATATATTAGAAACACTTCAGTTCAGTATATAACCCTAAGAAGGGTCGTTGATATTTCTATTGATGGCACGTCTGGCATACTCCATGCTTCCTCTCCAAGCCTTCACGTTCTCACACCAATCATGACGCCTTCATCCTTTCCTTCCTTTTGCTTCAACATCACCTTCCAATGTTGTGAGGACTAAGCTATCTTCCCTACGTTTCCAGTGTTCATATTTCTTGAGTTTCCTTTTCTTAATAGTTTTTATTTTTAAAATTCCCTTACTACACTCAGGTACATTGACTTTTCTCTAATATACTTATTTGTCTTTCTTTCCCTCCAACTCACTCGAAGAACTCTTCTCCTCAACCACAGTTCGAATGCTTCTAGTTTCCTTTCCTCTTTCTTCAGAATGGTCCAACTTTCGCAACCATACATAGCCACGCTCCAGACAAGAGCTTTAGCCAGTTTGACCTTAGTGAAAGTGCTTAGCTCTTTGCTCTTCATTGTATATTCCGGGTTTTTGAAAATATTGATTATCATTTTTGGTGATATATTTACCAAACAATAACTACGAAACACAGATTTAAAAACTGTCTTTTCAAAAATTGACCAAAATTGGACCGGAGTGGCCTACTTTGAAGGGCCCCAGGTTGATGATGTTTTTTAGTTCAAAAGATGGGAAAGAAGATTTGTGACATAAAACCAAAATTTCAGCTCAATCGGAGGTACCGTTTTTGAGCTAGATGCTGTATGTGCTAGGGGGTGTACATTCCCCATTTAACAGCGAAAGGTTAATAGAGGAAATTATTTACAAAAGTATTATGTTGACTATATTATAAATTTTAGACACTATGTTAATAGAAGATCTTCAGAAAACCTGTTCCACTTTTGAATATGATAAAGGGGTATTCGTATTAAATGAAGAGTTTTCATAATACATAGGAAAATGATATTATCAAGTTGTCATTAAAGAATAAGTTATGTATGCACGTATAATGTAATCAGGAAATAGTTTAGGAGCTACATATGAATTAAATTAGATATAATTATATCATACTACAACATGTAAATAACTAACCCTAAAAAGCACTACAAAACACACCAATAACTCCCACATCAATTGGTAAAATAATAAAAATAATGTTTGGTCTTCTGTGTTCTCAGAATATAGGGTATCTTCTGGTCCACAAATATAATGTCTAAATTTAAAGCCAATAAGAAAACATTGTCTACTAGGCTTGTGGAGTATTATAGCATTATATTCACCTAAAGAACCGTCTTCAGAAGTGTAAAAAACAAAACTATTAACACCGTAAAGCTAAGTAAGCGTAAATTTACGGGGAAAAAATATTTTGAATAAGAGCATGGGCATAAAAAATAGTTTTATTTATTTTGGTTAAGAACTGCACAAAATAATAGTTCTGATCATGGAAATGCTATCATTAGTTACATATAAAACCATATTATGACTAAATAGTCGATCATTAATTAGTCTAGCATTGCAAGTGACTAAAAAAGCAAAAATTTAAAAAATAAAATAAAATAAACATCAGCTAAAATAGAAACATTTCATCACATTTTATAAAAGAACACAAGCTATTGCAGGTTACAGAAATTATCCCCACTGGTTAGTCAAATGCGTATAAGTCTTTATAATGATAAAACTACAGAGATATTCACGACCTTAGTTTACAGATCAATGATATATTTCACTTGAATATTGCTTAAAAAAATCAACAGAATAATTTAAGATGAGATCCTACATACAGTTTGGTCGAAACCACAAAATAATATGAAAATGAATCAAATTGAATAGCAAAAAATCACATTATCTATAACTAAAAAGCCATTAAATAGTTTGGTGTGCCTAAAATACATTCATAGACTTTGGTGAAAAATGACTATGGGTTATTATAATATCGAGTTTTTTTTGCTGTGTGAATGTGTTAATTTACATTCTAAGTATGTAGATCAGAATGAAAAGAATAGAAATCTATGTACAATAATAATAATAATATGTGATAAATTTTGACATTCATGCTTTCCCACACACAAATAAAGACTTAAAGAAGCCACAAGGTACAGGCGCTTCATACCTCTTCCAAATATAAAAAACAAACAAGTAAGTATTATCATAATATACTAGAATGTTTAGCTGATCACTAATCACTAACTGACATTCTCAGGTCTAAATAATGAAGGACATGAGTTCTGATTCCTTGACATTTATTAGTTGACGTCATTCGGATGTTACCAAAGATGCGTTTCACGAATCTCACCGATTATTTGACTTGCCGATTGTAAAGCCTAAAATAAAAATAGAATACTTTTGGTAGAATTACTAAAACCAACAGGCAAACACACATGTAATTCTAACTTAATATTATTTTCTTCTACTACCAAGAACAATGCAACCGGAATTGAATCTCATGAAATTAAATCTGCAATGTCAATTCTCAATGGGCAGACATTAATCCCTCATCCCGGGGAAACCCTAAGGTTTATTACAGATGGCTCAAAAACGACGTAACCGATATCCATGAAGCTTAGAATTACTTGGTGTAAATTTAGGTCCAACCCCTTAAGATCCGTGAAAAAATGAATTTGGTCCGAAAATGTACTTTAAAAAAAATATTAACCCTTCGTGGCCAGAGGAGGGCGGTAATACCCCCTGAAGAAAATTGTAAACTGTTTGAAACGCTTTATCGATTGGAATGAAATTTGGAATCAGTATAAAAATCTATTCCGGATTTATTTAATGTAATTTTTTTCTTCTGAAAAATGGGCAAAATGTATTTTTTACGAAAAATAGATTCTCAAGTCAAATATTGATTTTTGTCCATAAGGTGCAACCCAAGCGCCAGAAATTTTTGACATTTTGCCATAGATAAAATGAATTTATTTTTCAAAACCTTGGAGAAATGTGCTAAACTACACACTAAAGATCTGTAAAACATTTCAGAAAAAAATATTCCCCCCAAAAAGTTATATTTTTTGTGACAAAATGGAAATTTGATTTTCTCATAAATTGAGAATATCCTAACTTTACTCAAAGTCTGAAATTGAGGCACACTGAGTTTGGGACTGGGTTCAAACAGGCGTCAATAATGGATTTTTAAAATTCTATTTTAGTGACTGAATTCAATCAAATACTACTAAACCAACAGTGACTTTTATGACCAGGGTGCAACCTTAGAGCAAAAAAAGATTTTTTTTAATAAAAAAGTTCTGCCGTTTGGATAATTTTATATTCCAGTTGTATGTGTTATAGTGCCTGTTCATCAACAGGAAAAAACTTCATAAAGAAATATTAATCCAGAAAATGTTACGAAAGTTTTTGTATCAGACATTGACCACCTAATAAAATATGAATAGTCATTGGAATTCTTTCATATTTGGCATATCTATTCCTGATATTTTATTAATATGTCAAGCAAAAAATCCAGTTTTATTAGCTAAAGTCAAAAATTGAAGTCCAATAATTTTGGGTCCAGACTCAGTTAACACATCAAAAATCTATTTTTCTGAAATTCAATTTTAGTGTAGAAGATCATGGATTGGGCTGAAATTTGGCACACACACAGGTACTTTGGAAAGATTCATCGACAGATTTCTATTATAAAAAAATAATAAGAGGCCGAGCTAGGGCTGACGATATCATCAGGTCCAAAACTTAGTTTGTCCGTTTGACTTCAAATTTGGCTCTGTAGGTCCATTAAGAACCCAGTAATACAAATTCATATATATTTTTGAAACAATATTGATTATCAATCTTTTCTTTACTAAAATCACTTAAATGGATCTAAAATACAAATTTGAGATTTAGAATTGGAAAGCACTAGAAAAAATGTTTTAGAAAATTGAATGCCTCATTTATATTGTTGCGGGTCTATAAATTTATTCACAAATAAATGACTCTAAATGATTAAAATGACTTATTGTTTTCAAGTGGTTTTGGAATGATTTTATTAACAAAAATTGAATTTGAAAAAATCCATTTTTAATGCCTCAGCTAGTCCTGGACCCAAAATCAATGGACCTCAAATTTGAACTTTGACTAAAGCTATGAAATATTTCATTGAAACACTAATAACCAGAAAATGAAGAAATATATTAAATTTGGAGGCATTTTAAACCCATTTTTCCCTATCTAAAGTCAATTTATGTTCAGTTTTGAAGACTAAAAAAATCATAACTTTTTGGATCAATATTTTTTATTGAAATTTTCAGGATAGTTATAGGATGCAAAAACTCACAAAACTGTCAAAGAGATTATGACATACTTCCTAGAAAAGTTACAGATAAGTCGACTTTCAAAGTTTGGTCCAAGTCATAAAAATGTGTTTGCAATCTATTTTCCAAGTATTAATCAATTTGGTTATTATTTGACGTCACAATAGATTCTTTTTGTAAAAAGTGTATTTTTACTCAATTAGGTCAAACTTCGAATTTTCAAAGGCAAGGGGCGTCACGTGATCTCAGGGGTATCATATCAAAATAATTTTGACACATTTTATGAGATTAATAAAATATTCTAATTTTAAATTGTGATATTTTAATCAATGGTTCAAAACTTTGGGGCATTTTTCAGAGTATATGATCACCTGGATAACCAAAAATAGGTTTAATTTGAAGACTTTCGTTCACTAATTATAAAATAAGATTGGCCAAAAGGCCCTATAAATGGTTAGCTCTCGCAAAACAAACCGCAAAATTAAATATGATTAGCTCTGGTATTTAGGTTCGTATGGCTCTAACTAGATTTATTAAATAACTGGGTATTTATTTCGGTGCACGAATTAAATTATATTTTTAGGATTTTAGAGCTAAGAAGTCGAAAATATACATCTTTAAGAAAACAAAGATAAATATTAAATATGCTTAAGTATGATTAATATACTTGTCTTTGTTAGCTCTCAAATCTTTAAAAAAAATCAATTCATGTACTGAAATACCAAGCTGCTTAATAAAATCTAGTTGAACCATATCAACCGAGAGTTAAAGACCACAGCTAACCACATTTAATTTCACTTATTTCAAGAATTTTTGGAATTTGTTTTGTTTAGCTTTAGGGCCCTTTTGAACAATCTTATTTCATTATTTTTGTTTTATTCATATATTTTAACTAAATAAACAACTTTTAGAAGAAAATTTATTTTATGATCATTAAAAAGCCATTCACATTTTCTCTATAAAAATATATTGCACCATAAATGAACAAAACCGCAAATTTAAACTTCAAAGTGATGTATATCATGAACCATATTTCGTATCTTTTGTTACAATGAGCATCTAATGTTATTGTTTCATTATACCAATTTTTAGTGAAATTGGTGAAATCTCGTTTTATATTACAAACACATATTACTCGTTTCTAGGCGGTTGCTAGGGTGTATCAACAAAACAAACGGATTTTTAAAGTCCCTTAGACAAAAATTTCATCCAAATCGGTTAAAATTTAGGGATCATTATCGGTAAGAAGAAATAAATAAATATGAAAAAGAAAAAATAATTTTATATTTCGAAAACAACTGAACCGATTTCTATGAAATTATCACACGCTAATAACATAGCAATAGACAATCGATTAGGTTATTCTTGGTTTTAAAACGTTCAAAGTTTAGCCCATTTTCGGAAGTCCTATAATACTCTGTCAAGGCTAGATAGCCATAGGCCTAGATTGAAATATTATCAATAGTATTTAAAAAAAACTTACATTATGATATCATTTTAAAAAATGGAGTTAAGAGATTATTTTCTTTAAAATATAATTGTACAGTATTATCGGGACATATATAATTACCTTCAGCATCTCCGAAGCTTCTTGCCGCCTCTGAGCAATATGTTCACTTTCTAGCAAAAGTTGATCATACTCCTCGGCTTTGTAAAGTTTGGAAACTAATTCTGACTGGAGATTGTCTTTCACGTGATTCACCAGAAAGCACATAATTGCCTTGGGAACAGAATCCTGGATGTTTTTGCGTACAATGAGAAAATATGACCGAATCAATCGTTCTACAATTAGAATGAAAGTGTCACTGCCAAACCAAATAATGATCTATAAACTAAATCCTATTCAATTATTCTCATAACACATGAGAAAAGTGACAAGGATACTCCTCAAAACTACAACCACTTGTTACACTAAGTTAATTTATTTATCTTAACATCTTTATAGCAGTTTGAAGTCATTTTGATTTCATTTGGCAAGGTTCTATAATGCGGGAAGTATATTAATTTGAATGAGATAATTTAAAAATTCATAAATTTTATCAAGTGCTATAAATATTTCACTACAGAATCAATGAAGAAAGGCAAAGAAAAGAATTCCCACGCAGATAAATCAGATATCATAGCAAACTGCAACAGAAAATAAATTACTTATCTTTCCATAACTAAACACACAGACACACGTTATACTACAAAATAGATTTACGAACAAGAAACAAAATCAATCGATAAAGTTTAAGGTAAAACCTAACGCAGCATAACCAAGCCAGTCAGCTGTTAGATACAAATTACCTCAGCGAATGTGGTTTAGAAATCAGCAAAACAAAGCTCCCTATCTTTCTCTGTATTGATTTGAAACCACTCGTTGTACTATTCACAAAATTAGATCACCAACAGTCTCTCCCTCATCACGTGTGACAAAAATAGTCATTTTGTTTTTGTTCTTATGAGATTCAATAACGAAAAATAAAACCAGCATAACTTTTACCACTATATGAAGAACGGTAAAGCAAAAAGAATTCAATACTGGTAGAATTTTAACATTTAAAACTAAAAAATTATTTGCCAAAATCGGAAAAAATGTGATTTGTATAATTTTTAATACAAAGTTTCACATTATTTATTTACTATTTACAAAAACAACTTACCAATACACTGACAATCACTTGTTTCGCGTGTTGTCAATTTATGGTTTGTTGAAGGCTAAAATTAAAATGATTAAAACAAATTTTAATAAAATATGAACAAATAATATTCATTGGTAGATAGATAATGTTGGTAAATTTAAAAAAAATATTCTATTAGTAAACAACAATGGAATTAAAAGCCTTATAAGCCAAGGAATATTTTAAAATGTTCATTGATAGAGGATAAAACTAACTATTAGGAGTGTGATCTGAGGGCAAAAGCAGTCTTATAAAAATTAATGAAAACTTCCATACACACTACGAAGACATTTTTGCAAAATTTTAGAAGTTCATAAACTATAATATAATAAACATATTTGCTAACCATTAAATAATTAAACTATCTGAAATTGCCTCTTACTAAAAATTGATTCTGGAAAAACTAAAGCATTTTTATTTCGAGACAACACATATCACATTACAATCTTCTAAATTCAAACAAACTATACATAACAAATGAACAGAAATCAACAAAAGTTTACTATACAAAATATACATACAGTCAACAGAAACCTCTGAAATAAAAACAACGTTTTGTGATTTTTTTTAAATAAGTATCTGAAACTAAACCAGAATAGTTTTGAGATAAAAATTAGAACATTCACAAAAAGCGTTTATAGACAACTTGAAAAACATTAATTCCACTTGTTTCTGGTAGCCATTATGACAAAAAGTTCATACACAAAACTTATCGCATTAAGTTTTTGAAATGATTTCAATTTGCATCCTACATACTTATAGCTTTATTGGTAAATGAACCTTAAAAAAAACGATAGCTGCAATTTGTGACTGATGCACATTAGACCAAACGGGGTCAATACAGTTGGTCTTATCGCATTTATTGTTGTCTTGTGTAAAACGTATCATTTTGTCTTATTATATATTTATTAAATAAAAATGTAAGTTCTGAAATAAAATTGAATTAAGAGCTAATACTAAAGTATCTATATCTATTATTAAAAGTTTAGACATGTTAAAAAGTAAAATGTTAGTTATGAAATAAAATTTGCAGTTAAGAGGGTCCAGAAAAGTGACAGACCTCTCATAATCACAACTGAAGCAAATCAAACGAAGATAACCATTATACTAGTCTACATGCCAACATTACAATACAAAGATGACGAAATTAAAGAAATATACGATCAGATAGAAGAAATGATAGGAAATGATAATGGGAGACTGGAATGCAGTCGTTGAAGAAGGACGAGACGGTAAAGAAATTGGAGACTTTGGATTGGGTACAAGAAACACAAGAGGACAACGATTCATAGATTTTTTGCAAACAACCAATGGTAAGAATACATTGAGGATTTATACAACAAGACAGAGAAACCAGACAAAGAAGAAAAAATAGACGATGACTCCAAAGGCCACCAATCCTTCGCTGCGAGATAGAAGAAGCCACCCAATATATGAAAAAGAATAAAAGTGAAGGAGCGGATAGCATACCATCTGAATTACTGAAGACACTTGGAGCAACTGCATTACAACGGCTTACCGGAATTTGCAATGACATGTACGACACAGGAACATGATCATATTATTTTGAACACTATTAAAGAAGAAACCTAATGTATCTGAATGTTCAGACCATAGAACAATCAGTTTAGTATCACATGCATCAAAAATATTGCTAAGCACCTGCGATTGAAAACAAAAGCCACAATTTGGATTTAGAAGTGGATGTGGAAGCAGATTAGCCACGGGAACAATCATAGAAAGAAACATAGAACACAATAACGATATATATACAGCCACGCCAATAAATAACGCCGCCCCCCTATCTAACTGCATGTTAAGTAAGTGTTTTATGAAGATTGTCACATTAAGACAA
>JAUYWI010097164.1:0-11801 GCA_034780595.1 Parotoplana pacifica | reverse complement strand
ACCGTCTTTCCAACATCTCCCAGCACTGCTGGAACCATTCCAATTCATGATGTTTGCGCTTCTGATTTATGGCCCTTGCTAGGTCTTCAACACGACTTTAAGATAGGCCAGTAAGCTCATCTTGGATTTTGGAAACACCCAGAAGTCAAGTGGTACCAGGTCAGGTGAGCAGGGAGGCTGTGGGGCAACTGAAACATTCTTAGCATGGAGAAATTGTTTAATTAAGGCTGCAGATGACTTGAGCATTGTCATGGTGAATGATGATTCTCTGGTGAGGATGACTCTCTTTCATTTTTCCAATGAGCGGATTGAGTATAAAGTCTCTGTAATAAGTTGCATTCATGTTCTGATCTCAACTCTAATACCACTTCTACTGATGAAAGTCGTGAAAATTCTTCTCCGGGATCTGAAGCAGGATCTGCAACCTATGGTTGTTCATTATCATCAGCCAGCCAAACCAAGTTCTTTCGCTTGTTGTCTGTTTGATGGAACATGAACCAACTCTCATCACCGGTAATCAACACATGACGTCGAATTCTAATGACTAAAAGCAAATCATAAGCAATAACCCCCCCCCCCCCCTTCTTTCTCTGCAGCACTCAATAACTGAAGAACCCATCTGCCGCACAATATTTTCATTTTCAGCTCTGTTGTGAGGACCCTATGCATTTTCCTGCCCCCAAGTTAATTTTGGACCTCCTGTTTTGTTTTCATCGCCCATTTTTTGAAATCATTGCATCATCTTGTCACCGTTACATATGATGGACTCTCTTCACCACATATTCGTACCAGCTGAGAATGTATATTACATGGTGCTTCATCAAATTTCAATCTTGCCCATATATAAAAACGTATGTTTTCCTTTGAATAATTTCAGAGCATAAAACTAAATAGATTTTAGATAACTGCTATGAATCCGTAAAGAGTGATATCTATTCATTAACTATACCATAAATAGAGGTAAAAACAATAAACATCGATATAATAATCTATACACAAAATCTAAAACATGAGTTTCATTACTTTTGGGACACCTCTACCAACTTCGATGGGTATGTAGTTTCATTTTAATATCATTGGTCAAACAAAATGGAACAAGAAAACCATGACTTCAACTTCAATTGGTGCTATCCTATCTGTACTTACCTATGTATATGGATACCTTCTTTTTCACTTTTTATGTATGTATTGATCTACCTATCTGTTAAGTTAACTTTAACCATATCATAAAATATACAAAACACATACAAAATCTTGTTTCCGTTCTTTTTCGCGCTTTGGTCATCCATTAGGTACCAATTCATACATTTCTTTTAAAAAACATTGTTTTTTTTTTACTTTCGCTTGTAACTCTATGAATAAGTTCCTTTTTAATTTAGAAAAGGTGACATTTAGCATTATTAACTAGTTCGGATTATGGTTTATTTTAAAACAGAAAGAAAAACTTTTTTTAATGTAACTTAGTTGTTTACTTTCTATTTTGTTAAAGTTACGTATACATATGTGTCTACTTGCTATGTAGGGATAATATTATAAGATATTAAAGTTGGTAACTGTAAATTCCTCGCAAGACAAAAAGTCAGTTTAGTCGCTTACCTGCTGTATTTTGACAACAGTTTCTAAGTGAAAATATGTGCAACAGCTCAAGTTCAAACTTATCTGATTTTCTGGGAGCTTAAACTTGGAAATTGATCCGATTATGTCAAAATTACTTCAGTATCGATCTCTAGCCATAAAGGCAACTTGTTGGATGTTTGTTGTGTCTTTTGTCCTGCCTGTTGGATATATAAATAAATATCTCTATCTGTAGACATAATTATTACATTAAAATATATTATTTGCTAATCGAATGAGATACATACGTGATTATTTTTTTCTGCTGAGCTCAGGTCGTTAGGGGTGGAGGAGTTTTATTCACCCTCTTAGCGTAAAATTATGTACCTCTACGTTGTCCAATATTCATATTATGGTGAATAGTTTTCTGAATAAATGGATTTTTGTTACTTTATTTTTGTTACAAACAAAATTATATTGAATATTTTAATCTAATTTTTGTTTCTAAAAAAACTTTAATGTTTTATTTCTTTCAAATTAGAATACTGTATTGGATATGTTTATAGGTTTTCGAGTCATTTTATAATTCAATGAATATTACCTTCTTTTATTTTTTTCTTTGATATCTGCCTGGTTGATTTTTTAGAGTAGGATTTTGTTTATTAATAATACAGACACAATTGCAAAAACTAATTTTAAAAATTATTTTAATGCTACGAGTATTTTAAACTATTTTTCTTAGTCAGAATATTCTGACAGGGTGACTGTTTTTTCTGGCTTCTCTAACTTAGACTATTCCATAGAATAGTCATTTATTTCTCTATACGTAAAATGAAATCTTTACTGTAGCAAACATACAAAAATAGAAAATGATCACACTAGCACCATAGAATTAAATAAAATCTAACCAAAAGAAGTGCAAAATAATGGCTTCAACAAATAACAACAACTTTTCAAGATCAAATCATCATCAAAACTATGAAATCATCTGCATCTTGTTCTGACTGTGTTGGATACAAGAAGGTTTTCAAGTACTAAAAGTTCATTAATATTTTGGTTTTATTAGCATTTTGTACAAAGAGTGGTCTAAAGTCAGAGGCGCCGGATTCGAGCCTGGCTATAAGAATAAGAATTGTGAAGTTTGATGTATCTCCTGATTTATTATTTCATTTGACCATCTATTGGTCTAAATCAATATTATTATGCTTTGTCCATGATCCTTTTTTCCCTATTTCTCGCAAACATTTTCAAAGCCCTATTTAATTCGAAGACGTAACTCCGAGAAACCTAAAATTAGGCGCAAATTATAGAAAACCCTTCAAACTGTGCACAGCGATATATTCATTTGGGGAAGCAACCTGCACACTACCGGGAAAACCAGCAAACTCTTTCGGCAACGTTTTTACATAAAACCACAGGAAAATGCACTTTTCAAATATTCTACGGGATTCGTGCTGCGTACCCCACAACTACGGCGCATTTAAGATGAAAATATTTTTTTTGAACATCTTCTATGAAGCGTTTAAAGTTACAATTGGATTTGTTTAAATATTACCCAGACGAATCCGCGGTTTGGTATACTGTTTTCATCCCTAAATAGTGCATGAATTTTGACTTGGGTGCTAGGGACACCAGAGAACAAGAATCATAAAACTTGATGTAGGATAACAGCCTTTACGAGCCACACATAATCTAAAAACAAAGTCATAAGATTGCATTTTTTGAAACTATTTTTCAATTTAAGCCCCAATCTACTGAATTTTTGAAAGGAGATTGAGGGCAGCATATAATTTGGACAAGGGTTCTAAGAACATCAAACAACAAGCGAAGTAGAATTTGGAGTTGCACAAAAGTTGAAAAACGGAAACACAAAATTATTTTCAATTGGTTTTGAAATTTTTGAACAACTTACTACACTTTTTCGTGAACGTGGGACTTAAACTGTAGTTGTCAATCTGCAAATGGGTTTGTTCTGGGACATTAAATTTTACTTTCCAGTGCCGCAATCAGTTTACATTGAAATACTTTACATAACTCACAACTTCTAAACAATCGGATTTTCGACATGGATGACTAAAGCCATTGTAGAATCTGTCCATAACTGACAGTATAAAATTTGGACATGGGTACTGGGGGTTTCAAGCAGCACACGTTTGCAACTTTAAGCTCAAATAAATCAGTTTTACATTGTAAAACAACTACCCGTCTAGTTCTATTTATTCATGCCTTTTTAAATATATTCAAATTTGAACAATACGAATGACTTCACTTAATGGGTCAGTTATGTACAATATTTTCAAAAGTTTCTAACATACTGGTTTTCTTTTAAAAAGACTTGCTCGAAAGCAAAGTTGTCATCGACCTTTTGAAACTATTCCTCTTAGTCCTCTGGATCTGAACGCATTCGAACACATTTTAATGTTCTTCTTTTACTTGAAACTTAATTGGAGTAAAAAAGTGGTATTATTTTCTTGGATCATAACAAATATTTAACAAATGTTTTTTTACACAAAATCAAACGGTAATGATTGTTTGGTGACTTTTTCCAAATTATCTGCGCACCGCTTCACGCGAAGGAAGCATTACTTTTTATATTTTTAACCAGACCGAATAGGATTATTATAAAAAAGATTAATAGATATATTAAATTGCTGCTCATTCTACATATCAGGGTGTTTCATAAGACATCGAACCAGATTCGTACTAACAAAAAGTTCCTAGTCAAATAGTGAAAGCATAGCGAATGACATTTTCAAATTTGTATTTGTTGTGCCATACAGGTTGGCGGAAATCCAATGCGCGAAAAAATCAAATTATGTTTTTAGGTGGTGATTGTTGGACCAACCTACACTTTTATGGGGTTTTGGGGCCTAACTGGGAATATTTAGAAATGGGGTGTTAGGTGATGATATCAAGTAATACAGTTATGTACAACAATTATGGTTATTAAATCAGTTTTACATGGTAAAACAGTCACCTCTATATGTATATGTTTGGATTAATTTACTTGAGCTCAGACTATGAAACACAGTTTAAACTTTGAAATATATTTTTCCTCATTTCAGCTGCCGTGTCGGGGGTAAATTTTGTGATGTTTCCAATTTTCGCCCGCGTAGGACTGCCCATGGACTGTGTTATTCTTTGTCATTGAATTCTTCAGGTGAGTCTGGTTTACTCTTTAAAATTAAAAACAAATCTTAACTCAAGCTGAAGCATAATACAAACTGATAAAGATTTTTAAATTCAATTAATTAAATAGAATTCATAAAAATCAATATTAGTAGTTTCGTCTGGGTTTTTTTTGGCTCCCACCGGAACTTATGATTAGCATGTAGATAGACCACTGATGTTTATAACTAAATAATCTAATGCTATTTCGTGTTGTTTGGAGATTTCAATTCTATTAGGGTGGTAATTTACAGCATGACAAATGCACCAATGAAATCCACGGCAAGGCACCACAGGGAATCAAACGATTTCTTTGAATGGCGGCTGTTATAGAGGATAAAGGAGCATATTCATTATTATAATGGAATTTTGAAGTGTCTCGAAATGGCCAGTCATCTATATCAACTTTTAGTTGGAACTTTTTTATTTTCAAAATAAAATAATCAGTAGTGTTTTTCCTCTTTTTGATAATTGAATTTAATAAACACAGATTAGTTGGTATATTACTAGCTTTTTATAAACTGTTAAAAGTAACCTATGTTTTTCAGAATTTATTTCATTTGAATTGATTATATTTGTAAAATTTATTAGTTTTAATTATTCGACTGTGAAATGACGACTGTTTATTTATGACATTTGAATTAAGCTGAAATTCCAGTGTGCAGCTAGCTAGTTTCTTTTACAGCCAAACTTGAATGAATCAAATCAGACAAAAATTTATTTGATTTGTTATTAATTGAATTAGCAGTTTGGCCTTACTTACTTTTCTTTTGATGAGAAAATAAAACATTTTTTGTTGTGGGGATGGAAGAGCGACGGGGATATATTAATACCGTTCGACTAGCAGTCTGATAGAGCAAAGAGGGCGATTGACTAGAGGTAATAGTATCGGTAATTAGGAAGTTTTTGTTTCTTTATATTGAACTATATACTTTGTGCTGGGTATTTGTTGATTACTTTCTCCTGGATATGGTGGTGGGAAGTTTTTATGTTTAAATAACTAAATAGGTATGCATCATAGCCTTCTGCGCCGTGGTAATGATATTAAAAAAGTCTATATTGCTATATTGTCATGTATGTAGTTTGTCTTTAATAGATAAAACCGTTTTGACAATTTAGAAATCACTAAGTTGAATGTTATGTCCCTACTAATGCGTAGATATATGTGTCTAGGAACATTGTGAAATTTGATATGTTCATTGAATTCATTGTAACAGACAACGATAACAGTTTCCTGATGTACGAAAATAATATGTCTAGATGTGATGTTATTATTATTGCAAACCGTCAGTGATGATGATCTGCGATCTAGATTTTGTATTTACTTTATTGTTTATTTGAAATAGGTGCAGGTTGGGTAAGTAAAGCAGCCAAATGACAGTTAAATAAAACAAATTTTTTTAAAGACCACAAACTGTGTACATAGAGATATTTCAATGTCTCAGCATGCTTGAATCTAGACGTGTTATGCAGATCTGAAATCTAAATATGACTAAAATGATATCTCACGGCTTCTCCACAAAAGTCACTAGCCACAAACTAAGATTCTTGTTTATTTATTCTTTCTGGAAATTGTTTTCCTAACTAATAAAATGGATAATATTTTGGTTGAATCGGGGTGCGTGCAAAAATTTGTCATGATTTAGTCGTATTAAATTTCTCGTATTGAAATTGTTGTATACATAAAAGAATTCTTTTTAATTAATCGTATTAAAAGTGGCTAAAAAGGCCCCAAAAACAAATTACAAAAATTCTTGAAGTAAATAAAATAAAATATGGTTAGCTATAGATTTTAGACTGGTATGACTCTAACTAGATATTATTAAGCAACTAGGAATTTTGAGCTAACAAAGGCCAGAAATTAAAAGTGTAGCTCAATAATACCCTGCTGAGCCCAAAGCATAATTTAAAAATAATCTTACAATCCTTGTTTTTATAGACTATTTATATTTTCGATTTTGTTAGCTCTAAAATCCTAACAAATAATTTAATTCATGTACTGACATATGTACCTAGTTACTTAATAACATCTTGTTAGAGCCATTCGCATTTTCTGTATAAAAAATATTTTACACCATAAATTAACAAAAGCTGCAAACATCATCTAATTTTCTTTTCTTTCATTATGCCGAATTTCAATTAAATCGATAAAGTTTCGTTTTATACTACTAACACATAGGTAGCTATGTTGTATCAACAATACTAAAACGGAATTCTTTAGTCTCTTGGACACTTAATGTATGTGCCAAATTTCATCCAAATCGGTTAACGTTCAGGGACCATTATCGGTGATGAAGAAAGAAGAGACAATTTTAGAAAAATGGCTAAATTGGGCCTCGCAGTTCGAAAGCTATTGAACTAATTTCTATTAAATTTGCACTTTTTGATAATATCTTAGTTGTAGCAGTTTTATCTATAGATTATTATTTTTAAATACAACTTAGTTTATTCGACAACTAGCGTTAATAACTGCGGTTGTACCACTTAATTAACGATTTCGTCGGAGACATTTGATTATTTAAGTGACAGCCTTGCAGATTACAAGGAGTAGGCGGAGAGTTTGACGAAGAGTGTGAGATCTATGGCAAAATCTATCATAAGTTGTTTCTGCGAAATACTGATCTGTATCAGTGCTAACATCTCATCAAGACTCATAAGACAGGTGATTCCTTGAATATTCTCCGACTCGTAAAATCGCTTCGCTCCTTAGAAAAATTTTAAAACCGCTTCTATATGGCACCGTACCCGGAGATCTTGAAAATATGTAGCTATCGTTTACTGGAAGAACTAACCAACTTTTCACAAGCTGATTCTATTTCCACGCCTTATCCTATCAGCCTCGATGTGACAACCCTATACACATCTATCCCTCCTCATGAAGCAATGGAAGTGGCCGGTGAATATCTCCGTTTAAATCACTTTAAAAATTTTGTGGTTTACAAGTACATCATGTCTTGGACTTGCTTCAAGTTATTCTCTCCAGCACCTATTTCTCTTTTAGTTTGCAATTTTACAAACAACGATCAGGTTTGGCAATGGGTAGCATTAATTGTTTCAGGCATTCTAGCAATTCTGTTTATAGATAAACTCGTAAATGTGGCCCTCTCACGTCTTCATCATATAGTTATTTACCGAAGAAGCTTCAGATATCGTAGAGTTAAGGAATCATCAACACCCACCAATCAAACTTGAAATTGAACATCCAAATCGTGAATATTCGCTAAGTTTATTAGATTTTACTGTCAATACAGACCCTTCTGGTTATATCTCTTTTGAATTCTACAAAAAGTCCGCGAAAACGAATCTATTTACTCACTACCAATCCGCCCTAACGAATTCCAGCGTATCACAGAAAGATGCTCTGACAATACATACTACCAAAATGAAAAGTTACTGCTTTCATTAATGTCTTATCGCTCAATGGCTACCCACAAAATTTTCTTATCGAAATAATTAGAAAGTTTAAGAGAAGAAACAGACGTTTCTATGGACCACACAAGGAGTACTTTTATTTTAAGGTGCCCTTCCTTAGTGATGAAATTAATAGGAAGATCAGATCAGTATTTTGCAGAAACAACTTATCTGTCAAATTATGTCCGAGATCTCAGACTCTTCTTCAATATCTCCGTTTAAGGAGCCCGTCTACTCTTTATAATCTGCAAGGCTGTTACTTAAATAATCACTTCTGTCTCCGGCGAAAATGTGTCTACGAGATGAAATACAGACAATGTTCATCTGTATACATCGGTAGCACAATTTGATCCCTGCATTTTCGCATCAACGAACATCTCTGTTCAACCACCTCGTCTATAGCTCAACATGGTCTCCTGTGCATCTCAATTCGACATCAGACTAATAGCCAGCGATCGTAACACCTCCTGCTTACGTATCATGGAAGTACTACCTATCTCCAAGAAGATTCTCCTGACCATCAACTCGAAGGAAGAATGTACCGAACTTACGCACCTAATTTTTTAGATCATATTTTTATTTTCCATGATTATTCTATCTTTGCATGTGTTCTTTGCTACTTATGTTTTTATTGTAACTTTTGTAGTTTTTGAATATTTCTTCTTAATTATATGTGAAGAGAGGGGCGTTTTACGCCGAAAATTTATTACCAGCAGCTCGGGGCTTCTTGATGTTTTAAAAATATTATTGACCATTATGGAGATAATTGGGTTCTTCGTATTGTATAAAAACATTAATGAATAAATAAACTTTATTATAAATACGATTTATTTAGAATAACGACTTTTTTCATATAAACAATTTAAATACTACTTTTTAAACATTACAATTAATATGACTATTTCTTTACGACTCTTTTAATAATACGATTTTTCAATTACGACTGAATTGATTTTTAAAAAATTACGACTTTTTACCTTTTTGTTGTTGATCTATTTTGAAAACAAAAAAGTGTTTTGTGTGTAGGATGGTTGCTACATCATTACTAAGTTCAAAATCTCAATTGTGCCTACCAGTTATTTAGATGAGTAGACTTCCACGTGGCTGGTTGGCTTCATATTACAGGCTTCATGACCCAGTTCTAATGGATATTATTATTATTATACAATAAGGCAGTATTGAATCCAACAAACACTTTCCTTATCAACTTAGAAAAAAGGGATTATACACAGTAATCACTGAACCATGATATTATGTTTGACATTAACTTTGTACTTTTGGATTTGGTTGTTTGAACTTGCAGCCTAACTTAATGCAGTTTAGTAAAAAATTGATATTATAGGTATATTAGTCTTGCGATATTGAAATAAACCTATACCAGTGTTACATATTGTCATTTTAGACTAAAATGACGATGGTGGTAAGTCGACAATTAGTGAGAGGAATATATTATCAACTATTATTTTATAAAGATGACAAAAAAGCAAAACTGTTAAAGCAAGTATAGAAAGTGGTGGCATTAAAATACCAATTTTATAGTGACTGGATAATAATAATAATAAAATAGAGATAGACACTATTATTGATTAACTGTGACAAAACCCTTGGAATACTTTCTTATGCTCAAGATTATTATTACATTTATGTTTCGGCGAAGCACTTCTGATTTTGTAATCTACATGGAAATAGACAAAAACATTAAATAATATATTTCTACACGGTTACATTTCATAAGCAATGACGCCATTATCGTCTATTTTCCTAATTATAATCAGCTGATTTAGTATTTCCGGGATCTACTAAATTGCTAATTACATCTTATTAGAAAACAAAATCACTTCGTTTTATTGAACGTTGCGGTTGCTTCGCTAAATCTGATTGATCCTATTTAACTACGATGGTTCGATGGAGGACTGTAGAACATCTTGTTGTTAAAAATTATTCTGGAGTAACTTTTTAAAAGTTAAACACTAAAATAGATAAATATTTTTAAAAAAGTAGTGGACGATCAGTATTGTACTGTCAACTTCAACAGCATCAGTGTCTTTAGTAGCAATAGTGCTTATAGATTTTTCAAACTGTAAAATATGGCACAGTATAATTATTTTCTTAAAACAATTTTGGAGTTTTGCCACTACCCAAAATGTTATAAAGTACTAAATTATAGTAGCCATACTTACATAAAATTTAGAAATAGTTTCGAATTGTTGCTTAATGAAATACAGATTTAACCAAAAACACTTGCATTCTATGCCTTTTATAATAATCTAAACATGACGTAATTGATTCATTGCGATGTCTTTTCCTACACAGTAGCGACAATTCAGTTATTGTACTCGGCTTCCTTTCGTATTACCGAGATCCTCAAACTTTGTGACAAGGATGCCAAAATGGACGGTTTGATTTGCAATCGTTGCAATAAATTTAATTAAAAGTCACTTCACTTTAACTATTTTAAGTTCACTACATTTCAAAGTGAGGCCAAATATATGTATTTAATCTTAACAAAACTGAGACTAACATTAACAAAAGTGCATTATTTAATTTTATAAAATAACTAACAAACTGTATTTCATGCTAACAATGACAAGTTATTACGTGAATTATGGAGACATTTTAGGCAATTATTTTACTATTCTACTCATACAACGTTTAACTGTTGTTTTTATTTGCAGTGCAACTTGTCCATCTAATTCTGGACCCCCAAGACTATGACTACCTGATCCCCAACGAAGGATATGTCGGGTTTCGTGTGCTAGTCCATCAGACCAAAGCACGACCAAATTGGGACGACGTGGCCAACTCCATTCTTCTGGGACCAAAATTTCAAACCGTTGTACGAATAACTGTAAGTCAAAATATATGAATCAAAAAATTTATAAAGAGAAGCAAAGGTGAATTTTCAGTCGAGAAAACTAGCTACATTAAATTACCTTATTTGGATTACATACATAATTCAGGGTAGTGAAAAAAACCCTTCCAATGCATTGTTATAAGGTGTAGCTAGCATTTCAGTTTCGGGAACAACATTTTTATAATAGTTCACTATTTACAACAACTGTTTAAGTTGTGGAAACTTATAGAATACCTTTTATGTACTACCTAATGTATAGTTCAGGCGAAGTTTTTTCCACCACCCTGCTTTATCTAAATGTGATTTACAAACTGGTTTTAGTCACACCCAAAAGTTTACACTAGGTAAGAATTGTTTTATTATTCCCTCGTTATCACAGGTGGGGGTCACACCACCCCCATAGCCAACTTTTTAACTGCTCATTACTCTATTTTAGTGATTGCTCATAAACTTCATTTTAGTGATTTTGGTAAAAAATCGATAAAATCAATATATTTTAAAATATGGATTTGTATTACTTATTTCCTAGTGGATCTACACGCCAAATTTGAAGTCAATATGGACAAAGTTTATTTTTTTAGACCTTAGTGTTTAACACGCGCACTACCGTGAATATTTGGGTTACACGCAATACCGTGGGGGATCTGTAAGACCCTTCTATTATTTTGGATATAATTCAATGAAAATGTTAGATATTTGCAAAGTTAATGCATAATGATGTTTTACAATGTAATACCAGCACTGTACTCATTCGAACCTATATTTAGATACATAAATCAAATGTTATGGGTTGAGTAAGTAGATAGCACTTGTT
>JAUYWI010097153.1:0-11801 GCA_034780595.1 Parotoplana pacifica | reverse complement strand
AAAAGTTACCCTCCAATTTTGCAGCAAAATGTAAATGGAGAAACTTACGTTTTCTAGATGAAGAAAATAATCCTCAACTCCCCTGGACGCTTCAGCAGGATAATGCCTCAGCTCACAATTCCAATCGAGTTCAAGAATTTTTAAGAAACCGTGGTGTCCTTGTTCTTCCAATGGCCCTCCAGATCCCCTAATCTAAATCCTATAGAGCACCTGTGGACAACGCGTTCAGCAACGACTCCCCAAAGATTTGCAACAGCTAGCTAGCTATTTGCTACAGGAGTGGGAACCAATACCACAGCCAGTTATCAATAACTTGGTTGGAAGCATGAGTCGACGCATTGGAGCAGTCGTTGAGGCCAATGGAGGCCATACGAAGTATTGACACTGAGAATGCATACGCCTACTTCCTTTGTAAATGATATGATAGTGACTAAATCATATGAATATATAATTTTTTAACTTAATTTAAAATAGCAAAAAACATTTCTGAACTGGACAAAGCCTATGCACTTTAGTGTATATATACAATCACAGAAGAGATCATTATATTAGTAGTTACTCTTCTAAATGTTCAAATTGCCGTGCTTTGTTTATTCTGAACACCACCTGACTAGTCGATGCCGGTCCTCCACGGCTATTTAGCAATTGCCTTCACAACTTTGTCTTACCCTCTAAACCTCTGTTACGTAATGTTGGTTAGTAGGTCATAATATTGTGCAACCTTGTACTTAGTTATACACATACCTATGTATGTGTTTGTATTGTAATAAAGATTTCTTGTAATCACCTACATTCTAATCTACTCATAAATTTTGAAAACTAGTCCTTGGCTTTGCTCTAAATGTGCCATTCTAAATTAAACATTATGACTAGTTAGGTATTCAGTATCGCTGGATCCAAAAGCTTTTATCGTGTATTATAAACAGGTATCACGTGTATCAGATGAGCAAACTAAATCTGGTGTTATTTAAAGGATCGATGTGTATAGCTCTTTAGTTTTTATACCTAACTAGTTGGAGCTATCACCTAAAAATGATTTCACTTATTTTAGGGTTTTACTAACACAATGTTTGACATTTTTCTTGTTTCTATTTTTGTAGAAAAAATCATTCATACACGAATTAATATAATTCGTTGTTATTTTTCAAATTTAATGGCAAGTTTAAAAGTATAAAGTAAATTAAAGTTCATGTATGGTAGCTATGTCTGATTTTTGGAGCTAAAGCAAACATTGGCTTAGTTGTCCTTGGTCTTCTGAAATTGGTTTAATTTAATGACGATTAAGGAACAATCGTTAAGTGGAATGCGGACTAAAGTTCATATATGTATGTATAGTATATAAGTCGTTATTTTGTCAAACACTATAAACTTGGGTATGAAATCGAAACGAACCCTGTTGCTATGGAATATTGGCATGCACCAGTTGCCAAAAAAATAGATTAAAAGAATGTTCAACTCTTAAAATTAAAACTATCATTAAATGAATAAAACGTGTTTGTTGATGTTATGTTAGTTTCGAAAGCTAGAGTTGTTAAATGGAAAGATGATTAAATGAAAGTATGTACATATTGTGTAATTAATTTTTTCAGGGATCTACTATCTTTAAAATAATAGTCATGTAAGATAAATTTAGAAAAGTTGTTTATTGTTGTACAATATTGGCGTCCCTGCCAAGAGAAAAATATATTTATATATAGTAACTATTAATGCCATGAGTTCAATAACCATAAAAGCATAGTTGCTACGCCATAGTGGAGTCTTTAGCAGTGGCGAAATAGAAGTTTGAAATTAATAGAAAGGTTTCATGTGGTAAAATACCTATAAACACACAGTTATTTGATATAAATTTATAAAAATTCTTTGTTGCTATGCGATATTGCACAGCTTAGCAACCACACAAACATTTGACCAGATTAATAAGAAGGATTCAAAAATAGCATATTTTCAAAACGATTTGATGAAATTTATTAGATTTATTTTTAAACCTAAAGCAAACATTGCGTTTGTTGTTCTTTGGTCTTTTGTAATTGGTTTAATTTAATTGATTTTAATTGTTTCATTTAGAGGTGGTGATCATGAACCATCTAATATTGAGCTGATGTACATAAAATCTATAATTTTTTAAATAAACTTTTAATGCACCTGCTGAGTTAGAATAATATATCAACAAATTATTGTAATAGAGACTTCTACAGGTGCATAAGTAGTCGTTTTAACTGCAAACTATAAAACATTATTTTGTATAGAAATCCTTAACAGCTAAGAAATACAAACTTCAATAAAAGCTCTCTGAGTTCCTAAAATTGTATTTTTGTACCTATTCATATGAGAAAGCGACCCACCAGTTGATTGATTAAAATTGCATAATGTATAATATTAGACTTTTTTACTAGCTAAAAATAATATTCATCAATGAGTAACACATAAATGGCACAAATTTCTAGGTACATTTCTTTTGATGTTTCTTTTGACGTTCTTTTGATTCTTCTTTGTCGCAAATATACAAAAAGTTTATTTTTATATAATGATAATAATGAGGGCTGAAACTCAATTTGACATTGATTCGACCAGCTTGTGGCACATGTTGGGGATGGTGTCATCATGGTTCCAGATCTCCAAAATGGCTCTAATTAACTTGTCTTTCGTCGTTGTATCTTTTGTTTGAAGCTTCTGTTTGATAACTGACCACATATTTTCGATGGGATTGACATCGGGTGAGTTTCCTGGCTACGATAATACAGAAATATTTGTTTCATTGAACTTGTTTTTTACCTTTTTGGAGGTATGATAGGGTGCAAAATCCTGTTGAAAAATACCGTCACCCATAGGGAAGTCTACTCTCATTTGAGGGACCAATCTGGTCTCAATTATACGAATGTATTCATGTTGATCCACCATGCCTTCGCACAAATGAAGTCTTCCAAGTCCATTATCACTGAAACAACCCCAAAACATAGCCTTCTGAGGATGCTTGACTGCTTAGTTTAGATGGGCCGGAGATAACAGCTCATCAGAGGATCGTCTGACAAATTTTACTTGGTGACCCTGTACAAAGAAATGGGTCTCATCCGAAAACAACACCTTTTTCCATTGTGCGACCCATTGGTAATGTTCTTGGCCCATTGCAATCGTTTCAACTTCATTGTTGGAGTTAAGAGCTGCTTTTTCAATGGCCGCCAAACAAATCGACCAGAATTTGTCAATATGCGCCGCACTGACCTGTTGCTGGCTGTCAAACCAATCTGAATTCTAAGCTCCTTTGCTGTTTGGCATGGGTTTAATTTGCTCTGTGTTTTTATTGATTTTCTTTGTCGTTCTTTTAACATTTCTTTTGACCAGGGCTGTACAACTCAATATAATAATATCTCTCTGAGTTCCTAAAATTGCATTTTTGTGCCGATACTATATGTACATACTCATATTTATCTACTTTTTTCAAAGGTCATCATTTTGAAATACTTACTTTATTTTTGATTCAGTTCCAGTAACATTTGGTCTAAATGGTGTCACTAATTTTATTATCTAAGGTTTTATCCCAAGAAATATAAAAGTTTGAAATATCATAGGAGTGAGTCTAGGAAAGTTTGTGTACTTAGCTAAGTTGATAGGTATCTATAAATCTTGTACAATACTTATCTATGTACTCTAAGATCAGATCACATATCAATTTACTATCATAGCAATGCAATGGCTACCATAGAGTAATGAATATCCGTAATGAATAATCCTTACTCATATGATGGCTACCTTTGTGCAATTTTTAAATGTTTGGGCTTTCAAGTTATTTGTTAGGTGATAAAATTAGTTTACTTGGTAATTTAAATATTTAATAAACTTAAAATAAATCTACAACTTTATACTACGATAGTTTAATTGCTAATTTTGTTAATTACTTTCTTATTTGACACACTAATAACGGAATTATAGCGAACTGTTCATAAGTACCTTATTAGGAAATACATTTTCCATTTTCCAATGTGATTTTTTTCAATATGAAATTTTCATTTGGTTATTTTTCAAACAAGCATAACTTTTTTGATGCAACTACACGATCCACCGGAATTTAACAGAACTATGTTAAAAAAAACACAAAAAACTATTGACTTTTTAGCTCAGATTGCAATTCACCTTGGTTATAAAATCCGCAATATTTATAAATCAACGGAGAACACAGATATATATTTTATTTTTTGAGTACATGATTATCACGTCACAAAACTGCAGAATCTTGCTCTAAAGTCACTAGATGTCAAATTGATGAGTGGCTGACCTGAAAGTTTGGCCATAGTTTTACGCTCTTCTGGTGTTTCGGTAAAATGACATTTGCTTTTGTGATATATTTGTAATAGTAATAACACAAATAAGAATTAATCTGCTTTTACATCTATAGCCAAAGAGAATTGTTCTACAAACAGAAAAAAAGGTGTTCGGGCTATCAGAAAAATATTATTCCAACACATCTATAGCCAATCAGATCGCCCCACTTGCATCATTACATTACTAGATCGGGAACTAGGAGGGGTCAGCGTAGTTGCAAAATAACCAATTATTATTGGTATTCCAATACTCTGTGTGCCCCGATATCTGATATTGGACGTCTGCCATTGTTTAAATGGTGGATGAGACCATTAGAGGAGCTAAAATGGCCCTTACTAAGTTAAACTTGTATATATCAAAATATCGCATTTTTTACGTTTATCCAATTGGCTTATAATTCACCGTATTAGTTGCTGTTGATGTTACAAGTTATTAAACATTTGGCGTTGTAAAACGTCCACTGGGAATGGGTTTTCTTAAAAATAGAAAATATTTTAGAAGAATTTATCTCCGTTCTGGCGCTTTCTAGTCGCGGACCAGAAGGCCGATACGCATAAGGAAACTAAGCTCTAGTTCGGATTCCTCTTTGACGATCTGATCATGGGATGGAATACCAATCGTCTCCATACTTGTTGTCTCGGGTGTCGCACAGTTCTCACAGTTTGGGGTCATTGTTTTTCTCGATACTCTGAAGGAATGCTTTGGTGGAAGTGAGTCTGCACACTTGAACCTAATGGAAGGTCACTGCCTCTGCCGGGCTGAGCCTATTCATGACTTCTTTAGTTGATAACTTTGCTCTGCAGTGGTCCCTGCGTCAGATACTTCCAAAGTTCGTCCTGTGTTTCCAAGCTTTCTTAAGTCTCTGGCCGCTTGCTTTTTGATAACCTAAGGCTCGATCCGTACTGCTGTTTGATCAAGCTTAGTTGCTTCTTCTACAACTCTATCAGCTTCTTCCATTTTCATCAATCCCGCATCACTGAAGCTGTAAAGGTGTATCCCTATCTGGTTGGTAACATTTCCCGTATTACACTGGGGGCCCTGGAAAAGCAAATCGATGGAATATTTACTTTCTGTATGAACTCTTATCAACTTCCCATTGGTGTCTGTTCCGCTGAGGTCTTCCAGTGCTGCTTTGATAGCTATAAGTTCAGCATGGTTACTGAAGCTGAATATTCCGGTAGTCACTTTTCTTCTATTTGTGAAGTTGCCGTAGCTAACATACCCTCCTCCACCCCCGTCGGTACTGTTGGTGAGTGATCCGTCTGACCATATGTTGATGTCAGCAGGCAAGAGAATACGAATGTAGTTTCTAGCTTTCGTTTTCTGTACTGTGACTGGGTTTGATTTGTCAACATGCGGGTTGATGTTATCATGGCTAATGACATTGATGGTTTCTCTTTCTGGTCTATCAAGGTGGTATTGTTTTTTAATGTCTTTCCGATCACGTTAGTTTTTGTTTTGTTTTGTTCCAACCATTTATTTGTCGTGATTAGAATGCTTTGAGAGTAGCAATATTACATAGATCCTGTATGCTAAAATACACCGATTTAGTAATTTTGTCTGTTAAACTCCAGTCAGCTAATCACAAACTATAAGGCTTTATTACATATCAAGGACTACTAAACCCAGTACATGCTAACTCTATGTTCGGACTTCGATAGCGAAGGCCATTATTTATTCAATATATACAAGTTTTTTATACATAATAGCTCCCTATTATACGCTTCAGATCATTGCTTTAAACATTTTTACTAGTATTATATAGAAAAATAAAATGTTCATAGTTATAATAAATTATATTTGGCATTTATTCAATAAAAATAGAATATACATTGGCTAAAGTAAGAGTTTAGTAGTCCTTGGTACATATATAAAAGTTACCCTGCCAAAAGCTGAGGAGATCCCTTTGAAGCCTATTTCAATCGATTCTACCTATGTGATTACCCCTAGATAGACACTTGAATTTTTAAGTCGCTGTAGTACATCTCAGACTATAAGCTTTTATCTTGGCCACTGCCAATGGAAAAATTGTCCAAAGAGGGAATAAGTCGGATATTGAAAACCACTTAGTATACAGTTTTATCTTTGAATGTTATTTACTATGCATTTTGACCATTAGGCACCCATAGTGAGCCATAAAACTCTCAAAACTTTATCCCTACTTTTAAGGTTTTACCAAAGGGAAATCGACGTTTTCGAACATATTTTGATATGGCAGAGACAGCAAGTGGGTACCCATTCAAAAATAAATTGTGATCCGGTTGATCAGATCAACATTTTCCATTATATGACACATGTAATACCCAAAAATATACCGAAGCTTATGTTCTGTCATACCTAAAAGTACACATTATATCATACTTTGGCATAGTTCCAGATCGCTGGAAGTATATACTTATTCTGACGGTAAGTAATAACACACGTGGCAGGAGTAGGGCGCTCTGGTTGGCTAGAGATGTAAGAGCATACTATTATCTGACCAAAGAAATTTATATGTATTTCTATGCTTCTGACGGTAGAATGATTCTATTTGGTCAAAGATGCGATGCATACTAATCCTTACTTGTTATATCAATTTAAAAGAAACTATACCTTATATTTTTATAAAAAGTAGGTACCTCTTCTCTTTGGAATAGCAACACTGGAATATTTGAAATTGTAAAAAGGCGATATTAGTAATAATCTATAAAACGCATTAAGAAGAACATATGTATGTAGGTACATATGTACATATATTATTATGAGTAGAAAAAAATTTTGAATCAGATTTAGATATTTATAACTTTTTTATGAACTATTAGAAAAAAGGAACTTTACTGCTATGGAAAATTTAAAAAATAAAATACAGTTGACCTAATACCTCGCTTTTCAATAATAATTTGGAAATGTATTTTACCTATCCTCTTTTCAAAATATATTATTTTAATCATAATTTTTCTCAATTTCATTTTTAGAGCATAATACACTGGAAATGCTATAGAAACTTATTTAAGCTATTTTAAAGTAATTCATTTTTGAAATAAACGATTTTAAGGACGCCTCAGTGGACCAATAACGTATTTTCTAATAGATAATACTTATAATGCTTTTGTTATTTCTCATTTGGATATCAGAGCAATTCTGCCAAAAGTAATGTTAATTAATATTTTCCAAAAAATTATCTATTTATGTTCGATAGTGAACCTGCACATCAAATTTCCAGTTAGTCGAATAAACATTAATTTTTGTATCTGGTGCTGTCATTTTCCAATTCCATCAATTAAGATATACCTAGTTTTAGCCCAATGAATCCCTCGGAAATATGAAATTCTAGGGGTGGCCACCTCTCAATATCTATCATGTATGTCAAAAAAGAATTATCTACCGACTAAAGTTTAAAAAACAAAGATTCCTCAATTTCTTTGTTGCATCCTTGCGTGTCGTTATTTCAAAATTCCTCTTGATGCATAGAAATAGTTTGAGAGATTAATGAAACTAATGATATTCCAATAAATGGTTATGCTCTCATTACAAGTTAGGCTCCAAAACATCACGAGCTATTTTCCTACATATTCGAATATACTATTTCAATTCAAACAACTTACATTAAAATTAAAAACATTGAATAATTATTGAAGACAAAAAAGTAGGCACATAGGTATTCATCAATTCGTCAAACGTTGTTACAAAATGTTAATTACAATAAATGATGGAGCATGCATACATTACAATACTCTAGTTAAAGAATATGAAATAAGGCATTTTATAATATCAATTTCTTTCTGTAAAAATCAAAATAACAAATTAGGTAGATACATATTTAGTAAATGGTTATGAAGTCATTTAATTAAAAAAGTTAGATATATTTAAATGTCATCTTAAAAGTACGAATTTCAGTGGGATTGAGAGTAATGACATAAGGGTCACCAAATTTGTGATGTCCTTCATTCTGTGAACTAAAACGTAAATGTTGGTCTTCCGATTTCTTCTGCCAATGTAATCTCTGCACGTCCTGAAGTCGTTGATTAGCCGAAAGATTTTGCTCTTCAATACTCATGGGTTGCATACCTGAAAACAATTGACGCAAATTTACAGTGACACTTTTAGATAAATTCTTTGGATCTTCATGACTTTGGAAGAGATGTTCCAAGCGAATTAATTTTGAACCATTTTCCCACTCATCTAATGTCATTAGATTGACATTTGGAGGTAATAGTATTGAAGTATTTAGACCGGACCAGAAAGGTTTAGCAGGATGAAGTAACGATGAAAAAGCAACCACTGGTTTCCAGAAAATATGCTGTGCTGTACGACGATGAATCTTCCAAGAATTTGTAACGTTTTCAACACGAATCGCATGACACCCACGAACAATTAATCCTTTACCTGTAAGAGTAAAAAAATGATTTCATTTAAAATTCAAATAAAATTATAAATAAAAAATTAAACAAAAGATGGAAAATTTGACCAAGAATAAAAAAATTCACTTCGGATTAGAAATTCTCTTTCCCATTTATGAACAGATAATTTGGCTATCTCAAAAGCAACATGTCAATTTGGCACCAACTATATTTTAAACTCTCTCTTTCTCTCTCACTTTAAATCAGATGGCGCGAATCTATACGCTGCTGTGTCGACACAAGAGCACGCCATCCTTATCTTTTTGCTGTCAGATGAACTGCAGCTGCGTGACCCTGTTCCCTCCATTTCCTAACATCTTGAAGTCGTAATATTGTCGGTCGCCCTTGAAGTTGTCTTCCTTCCATGGTTCCTTCTATTTTGTTTTTTTCATTTTGCCGCATAGATCTTCTAAGCATTATCTCAGTCCCGATTGTTCTCCAAAACCAGTTGATTTGTTCTCATCTCAATCCAAGATTCACGTAACAGGCGTCGATAACACAGCATCCAGTCGTTCCTCATCATTCTCAGTCATTGCCCATGACTCACAGCCATATGAAGCAATTGCAAAGGAAGTCGCTCGCAGAAACCTGACTTTTAAATTTATGTTAATTCCTCGGTTCTTCCAAATTTTAGTCATTTTTTTCAATTGTACTCCGTGCCATTGCCAATCGTTTACTAATCTCTTGTGTACTGCTGCCGCTAGAGTTGATCAATAAACATAAAAAAAACCTCTTTAACGTTCTCCACATCAAGCTCGAACTCACTGTGGCCTGTCCTGTTTTTGTCTTAAGATCATATTTTGTGTCTTTTTAGAGTTCAGTAGGAGACCCTTTCTGTGTATTGATTTCCGTTGTGCATTTGAGTAGTCATTATTATAGAATAATGTAATGTCATCAGCAAAACAAAGATTACAGTTCTTTGAGCCACCACTATTTATCCCTCCTTTGCGTTATTCGGTGATTTCCCGTAGGATTACTTCTGAATAAATGTAATAAAGTCTCTGTAACATGACGCAGCCCTATTTTACTCCGCGACCAATTCCAAACCATTCTGTTCTAACGGCATATTCTTGATTTTTGTAGAGATTCCTGATGAGATTAATTAGATGTTCTGGGAAGCCCATATCTTGCATATCCTGTAACTATTGCTCATGACATACACAGACAAACGCTTTAGCGTAATCTATGAAGCATATGTACAGGGGTGCAATATGTTCTTGGTGTTAACAATTGTTCTCGTGCTCCTATGCCTTCCACAACATCTGACTGTTCTTCGGACATTTCTTGCCCATATTTTATTTTCATTTGGTTGATAACAATTTTCAGCATAATTTACTCGCGTGTGTAATTAGGCTAATGGTTCGATGGTTTCAACATTCTTTCAAATTACCTTTCTTTGGAAGCGGTACGAAGACCATTCTTGTACTATTTTAATAGATAATGGGTATTTCCTTCAATAAATTTTCGTCTGGAAAAATAAACATTACGATTACTTACTTACTTCTTATCCGTCCCTTCTCCTACCAGGAGGTTTGCTACCATGAATCGCCATCTGTTTCTGTCGTTTGCCATCTTCTTCAGATCTACGAAGCAATAGGTTTTGGTCCACTGTTTGATGTTTTCTATCCACTTACGTCTTGGTCTGCCTCTTCCTCTATTCTCATACATCCAGTCTTGTTTTTTTCTCTTTAATTCTTTTTGGAATAATTTCTTTAGCTGCTTCAACAATACTAGTTTTTATTTTATGCCATTCATTTTCATGGATGTTTTCTTGTTCTTTTAATTCATAATATTTATTTTTATGACACAAACAGCATACCACTTCTTTATATCTTTTTTTTCAGCTGATTTAGTTCTAATTGTTCCACGATATCGTTATTCTTTATCTTTTTAAATTTCAATTGAAACTTACATATGGTGGCTATGTGGTGGCTATGGATATTTGCGCCAGGATATATTTTCATTGATTTTATAGAATTTCTGTGTCTTTGTGAGAATAATATGTAGTGAATTTGATTTCTTCATACATCACCTTGACTTTTCGACGTACAGAGTTTTCTTGCTGGGAGTTTAAACCAAGTATTTGCGACCACAAAATTGTTTTCTTCACAGAATTGAAGAGTCCTTTGCCTCTCTCATTTCTTATTTCCAGTCCATACTTGCCGACTATGTTTTTGTATCGTTTTGAACCAATTTAGGCATTGAAATCTCCCATGATAATTTTGAAATTATCAAACTTAACAATTTTGAGTCTTTATGAACTTCTTTTTAAAAAATTTCAATATTTTCCTCACTGTAATCAGATGTTGGTACATGTATCTGTATAATTTACTACATTGAACGGACAAGATTACAGCTTTAACATAAGGATTCTATCTGAGATAGGCCAATATTTCATTATTGTCTTACTGATTTCTTTCATAACAAATATTCCGACACCATTTTTATGACTTACTATCGCCCGAAACACATGATCATCTTTAATGATTTTTCCAGCTTCTGTCCAACGGGTCTCTGCTATTCCAAGATATCAAATTTCATATTATAAATTTGCTGTATGGCATTGTCTTTTTTTCCAGATTGATGTGATGTTCTGTCATTCTGATTCAAATTACTAAAAACCTTTTATCGCTAATTTAAAAAAAGAAACTATGTATAAAATAACAGATTCAAGTATGAAATAAAAACTTATACCCAATGTAGGTACAATAGTTGAGTTGTTATACATTTGACTATGCAAAAACAAAGCAAAAACTATTCATTCATATATAGACTGATTTGTTAAAATGTCATTTTTTCACAAATATTTTATTTACAAAATTTATCATATCTCTGAAACTACTGAACCAATTGCTTTAAGAGTTCAAATAAGAGAAAAAAATATTTTTGAAATTCACATGACCTTCGATTAGGACTGTCTCAAAGGGCTGAAATAGATGAAAGAAAAAACAGACATTTTCAACGAATCAGTTTATATATTAAAATTTACCATTTGAACCATTTTCACGTAATGGTTCTCCAACACCATATCCGTCATCCTTTGTTGTTCGTCGATGAACCATTATTTCAAATTGGCCATCATGAATGCTTCCTCCAGCTTGAGCT
>JAUYWI010097142.1:0-11801 GCA_034780595.1 Parotoplana pacifica | reverse complement strand
GTTCAATTAACTATCTATTACTCTTCTTTTCGTTTGTATCTAAATTATTTTGTAATGTTTTAATTTTTATTAGATATAAAAGTGATTTAATATGTAGATACAAAAAAATTATTTGTAGCTTATATATTCTTTCTATTTTATTCTTCATTTAAGAATATAAAGCTTTGGCTGTGCTACGTGGCAGAATTCAGAACCTTTATGCAGCGGAAGTTGTTGACAAGCGTCGCTGGAGAGAACTTAGTCAAGCTCATGGTCATAAAAAATAATCGGAGATCTCTATTGTGTCTGTTTGCACAATTTTCATTGTCATCCATTTACACACATCCTCCAGCAGTATGTGAAAGAGAAGTTTTCAATTTATATCAAATTTTCTATGACATGTTCTTTTAGAAGTAGTGTAAAATTCTTGTTTTTCTATGTGTTTCGCGATAGTTGGATTATAGGTTTTATCTAGCTTTAGAAACATATAAAATAAAATTCAAATAGATAAATGACCGAACTTTTATCTTTTACAACAGTATTCCAATAAAAGTACATTAACAATTATATTGCCTGCAAAAATGTTTCTAACATAAATGCCATCCAAGAAGAACTTTGGATAAATTTTGGATGCAACATAGTATTATTTTTTATGATTAATTAAAAAATTAAGAACTCTACAATTTTACCAAAATTTGTCAGCCATTTTTCATAAAATACCTACAATCAATTTTTGTAATGCTTAGGGTAAATTTGGTGGTTGACATGATTGGTACAAATGCTGCCACCGTCATAACATTCAAATTTTGTAAATAGTTTACTTTAAGCATTATAACAATTTCTGTTAGGTATTCTATGAAAATCTCTGACATTTTTAGATAGTTGTGTGTTCATACAATTGTTATCCTGTGTTATCTTAATTTTATAGGAACAAAATTATTATAGTTAATACAATTATCTAAAAGTGTCAGATATGTAATGATTTAGCAAATACAGTATGTGCTGTATTTGCTAGATCATTACATGCATACCGCTTCTTGTATTTTACAACTCCATTCACAACATCACAGTTTTCTTCATAATCCATGGTTTGCTTACACTACACCTCAATGCTCAAACATCGCCAAATTTCTGTGCAACTTACTTCAAGTATTATAATCACTTGCTACAAGGATATTTATATGTTCCGTGCTCAAACCTTTTCTGTAGTGTCTGTGTCTGGGATCCACTTTTTTCATTGTTGTCAGATATATGTTGTTTTTGACTGTTGCATTGGCCATGCAGCACAAATAAAGTTTTGTCTTTTCGACAAAGTATTAGAACTGAATTTTGGTACCAGAAGAGAGAAAATGGATTAAAGACAGTTTGCCATTATGCATGTTTCAATACATTATTAGTATAATAGCATAATAACTTTGTACAGAAGACAGGGAGTCCCAAAATATACTTACTTATATATAAAATAGCAATTTAAATCGAAATTCACATTTATCATTTCAACTGGAATTATGCTGCCTTCTTTGTATAATCTAAAATTTCTAAAACGTAACCCTGGTGTTCCTGCAACTAAATTTGTGATTAAAAGTCAATTTATACTCAACACATATTTTGCAGCACAGCTAAATTCAAAATATGCGTCGAGTATAAATTGACTTTTACTGGAGATTCTGTATATAAATATGAGAGATAGATACTATTAAATGTTATTTGCTGAAGTTGGATGCTATTAGTAAAATCCCAAATTTTGTTGTGTTGTTTAATATTTTTATAGGGTTATATAGAAAAAAACTATAACAAAATGTTAAATATTTAAACAGTCATACTGTGATTGTATTTTACAATTTTGTCAAATTTTACAATTAGACGCATAGATTTTTGTAGATTGTAACTTCTTTTGTTCGTGTATGAGCAACTCATTGTCAAAGTGTTAGTTTTGGTGTGAGCCCTGAAGTTCTGTGTGTTCATAAAAAACAATGAACTTAATCAAACTAAATATTTTAGCCTTCGAGAGTACAGAAGACTGGTTGCAGAAATTGAAATATCCAATCTCTCAATACTGTCACAAATTGTCAAGAAAATTCCTGTTCATAGCAATAAATTTCATGGAACTTTTGATATGAAATGTACTTGCGTACATATTTAGTACGAAAGACTATAGTTTTAAATTATAGCAAATTATGATAAAAAAATGGAAAGATAAAAACTTTTAAGATGTATGTGCATAAAGTACAAATTTGTTTAGTGCGAAATTTCAATTGACAAAACCCATAAACTTTTCTTTGTAAAATATCGAGGCTGCTAAATGAAGTTAAATATGAATAACGGTTTAACTTTAAAATTATTTAATTAGTCTTCTTGAATTCCGTACTGTTGAGGATTAGTTTACCATTTCTTATATTATGATATACAATTTTATTTATATGTAAGTTAGTTAGTCTCTATTGATGTGTATTATATGAATCGAAACCTGAAGCTCATGTCATTCACATGTAACATTAATTTACACCAATAATGAATATAACTCACTTCCCTGGGCTATATAGGGAACTTAACCCGGTCAGGGGTAGGTAGAGTTCTCTTTTATATAATACATCCTGATAATTCTTGCCTGGCGCGTCCACGTCGCTGGGGTGGGTACTGCAGGCAAGGATCCAGTGTCGTGGGGTATATCACTTCACCCTGATCAGGGTTGCAATCGAAGGTCAACAGAAAAACCTTGTAGTTGTAGACGGGGAAGCGGAAGAACTACGATCTTTGACATCAATAGTTGGCAACAAGCAGATGACCTTAGGAGAAAAGAAATGGTGATTTCTTCAGCTCACCCGACAAAGGCAACGGAAAACCATTGTTGTATCTGGCCTAGAAATCATGGTCCAAATAAAAGTCATAACAACAACAGAGGGTACCAATATGATAATACTGACAATACTATTAGATCCTCGCTCGGTAGGGATAGTCCTGTGCTGAAGGGGACACCAGACCATCAGCAAGCTACTGTCCGCCCCCTGAAAGAAACAAACAACATCGCACCATGGAATGTTAGAATACTGTTTCAAGAAGGTAAATTTGAGAATATCAAGAAGTAAGATGGAAGAATACAGGAAGCATCAACAGTAACAAAATGAAGTTTATCTATTCTGGAGGCACAACACACTAAATAGGAGTGGGTTGTGTTAGATAAGAAAACAGCAAACTGCGTTAATGGCGAATGGGCCATATCCGACAGGATCATTTTGATCAGAATCAAAGGAAACCATTTAATATATCAGTAATTTAAGTATACGCTCCTACAACCGACTGCTCTGATAAAAAATCAGAAAACATCTATAAAGATTTAGACAAAGCCAAAAACAAATGCAAGTCGAAAGACTTCTGTGTCATCATAGGAGTTCTAAAAGGTTGGGAAACATGGTTTATGACAAAGAAATAAAAGAGGTAAAAATGGATAGAATGGTGCAAAAGCTAACAATCAAATCATCAATTTCGTAACCATCAGCGTAGAATTGTTACTTAGAGAAGCCCACCAGATAGATTATAACAAAATCAACAGAAGATATAGAAACTCAGTCACTCAATCATGTGTTTATCCAGCAGCAGACTGCAACAGCGATCACAGTCCAGTTGTCTGAAAGATGCGAGTAAAAATTCGAAAACAGAAAAATGCTGAAGATCAATAATGATGAAGATTACGTTAGTGAAAACAGCAAAATATATCCTTCCAAAGAAGGTCGCACAGGAAAAACAGATAGATGACTAGAAATTATGAATCTTTTGGAAGAGAGAAGAAAAGAAAAAAACAAAAACACATCGATAATAAAATGAAAATGCAGAGAAGCAAAAGAAGAATGGTAAATAATGTGATCTGATTGAGAAATGCAATCCACAAGAAGCCAAAAAATGTCACCAGAGAATTCAAGACATGACACGAAGAAAACATTTATTCTTCGTCTTCTGGGTGCATAAAAGTAAAAGATAGAACTGTTATTCTATAGAAGATCAAATTCTTTAAAGATGGGTAGAATATACGTGTATGACGGATCTTTTCAAAAATTCGAGAGGTGACAAACCTCGAATTCTAAGGAACATAGAAAGTCGACACATTTTGATATCTGAAATAAAAAATGTTCTACGTAAAATTAAAATTAACAAAGCGACTGGACCAGAAGAGATTGCTGTCGAGCTCATTACTGGCTTAGAAGAATTCGGTTTAAAGAAAATCACAGAGCTGTTAAACAAAATTTATGAGTGGTGAAATCCCAGAAGACCTCTGTAAAGTCTTCATAACCAGGTACAATTCACTGTGAGTTACACAAGACTATTAGTATAATGAGCCAAATTACTAAAATCCTCAGAATCCTCATAACGAGAGCGCAAGGAAGCATCTATCTATCTATAGTGTTCTGCCGAATCAGTTATTAGGCAGGTTCAATTCTATGGCATCCACTTTCTCCAAATCAGTAGAGTTCGGTGCGGTTCGTAAAAGACAAAGGAACTATAAATGCTATAATTATGCTGAGAATTTTAGCCGAGAGAGCTATCCAAATACAACAAGATTTTTTTATATTTCATTGACTAAACGAAAGAATTTGACAAAGTACAACATGAACAAATTTTCTATTTCCTCCAATATTGATGGTAAAGACATGCGAATTATAAGAAACTTACACTGAAAAAATTTCTTAGATCCAAAGATGTATTAGAAAAGGTTGAGTCTTCTCCTCAGACTTGTTTAATTTATACAGTAAATTGATTCTCAGAGAGACTGAAAATCTCCCTAGCATTGGTGTAGGTGGCTAGAATATCAATAATATCATATATGCATGTGAATCTACCCTCATAGCATCCTCACAAAAGACTTACAGAACATTCTTAACAATGCAGTAGACTCAGTATAATTTGAAAGAAAACTGAGTACATGGTTATTGCAAAGCAAAAACGAAACACTGTCATACAAGATGACCATAAGTCAAGAGGAAATCAAACAAGTCAACAAATTCTATTATCTTGGCAGATGGATATCCTCTGGTGGTAGATGTCAACAAGACATCAAGCACAGAATAGGCATGGCCAAAGATGCCTTTATGAAATTGAAAAGCATACTGACGAATAGCAAGATCTCAATACAAACGAGAATTAGAGTGTTACATTTATCCAATCCATTTGTATGGCTCAGAAGAAAAGTTTGCAGGCAACTGAAATGTGGTTCCATAAGCGTATGCTTAAAATTCTATGGACATCTCATACAGCAATGTAGAAGTGCTTCGCCTAGCAAAAACAAGAAGGACATTTTAAAAGAACAGAAAGTGCGAACAATATCGATTCTTCATTGGTTACCTAATTAGAAAAAAGGAAGTACAACATCCATTTATTATAACCGGAAAAATCAATGGCATGAAAAGCAGAGGAAAACAGAAGAAGACGCTTCTTCAATCAATAGCGGAAGAACTAAATATGGATACAACAGAAATGTTTCACGCCGCTGCAAATCGTGATGGCTGGAAGACTATGATCGCCAATGTCTACATAGGACATGGCACCTGAAGAAGAAGAAGAAGAAGAAGAACTTACTTTAAATGATCTTGATAAAGAAAAGAGAACGAGTACATGTAAAAAAGTATATCATTTTATTTAAGTTTGCTTACTCATTGAAATATCAAAGGAAAAAATACATGTTTAATTTTAAGTTCTGTAAAACTAACCTTTTTACTTGTTATTATGTTTTTTATACACCAATATAAATTGCATTTAGTATGTCTATCTATTATTTACAGATAAAAACACAAATAAAATTTAAAATAATTGTATTTACAGCCCCGCCGCGATCATGTAAAGAACAAATTTTAATTCCGTTTATTCTATTTAATTCAGGGCCACCACTTATTGATTGATATCCTATTTCATGCTATAAGCATGTTGTCTTTCAAAAAAGGTACTATGGAATCTTTAAAAATTGTTTTGTGAGAATTGTTTAAATATCACATATTTTAGACATTGGCGTTGGAAGTGGCCTGGACTGTATATTCAGGTTAGTTTTCTTAATAAAGAATGTTGAATATATAACCAATCAGCATAAAAAAGTTCTGTCTACAATATGTAGAATGTGGTGAGAAGTAACTCAAATATGGACAAAATGAATCTTTATTTATGTCATTAATATGCAAGTGTTGAAAGTTCAACACACATGTCAAAACTTCCTGACTTTATAATGAAGGTTAAACTTTGCTCAAATTGTGGTAATGAGATGCCTCTGAAACGTAAATATGTTCTTAATACATATAATGCAGATATTAGTTGTTGTAGAAAAATTGGTTTTAACGTAACAAATCAGTTCAAATTTTGTAATATTAAATGTTTTAAATTTACTTTTTAGATGTAGTTTTTATTCAGTTGCATTTCTTTATAGAAGCATTTCAACCCATTAGAATATATAAAACGCATATAATTTGTATGCTATATTTTTGTATTTCTACTTCTTATATTTCAGAAATATAAATTCAATTTTTATATAGTTCAATCTTTATTTTAATAGAAAATTGAAATCATGATTTTCAAAACCTACTTTCATTTTACAACATTGTTAAAATTACATGAGCTTTTCGTTTCGGTCTATATTATGTATGTACCTACACCAATGAATTCAAAGTGCACGTGTGTTTTAATATCTACACAGATAACTATAAAATAAAATTTGAGTATATATTATGAAATCTTTTAAGTGAGCATAAACTTTTCATTGTAGGCAATCCAACCTTGTGCTTTTAATTTTTTTTACAAACAACGTCATCTGATTGCAAATATTAGATGGTTGTTTTGCAATGTGAAACTTATTTATTTGACCTTAAATTTTCATGCGTGTGCTGCTTAAAATCCCCATTACTTATTTCCAAACTGTAGTGTCCGTTAGGGTTCCCACTTCCAAAATCTGAATTTTCAGAATTGTGGGTTTTGTAAGTTAATTCCATGTAAACTGATTTTGCTACCACTAGAAAGCAAATATGATGTTCCATACCACCCATGATATCCAAATTGAAACTTCTTTTCAGGTCCCTACATACGCCTTGATCAGCTATGTCCAACATCAGTTGTCCAAAAACTTTGCTACCAAATGAAATGTATAAAAAATCAAATTTTGTGACATCTTTTCAACTGTTGTTAGTTCATAGATGCTATTTATACTACATTATTTGTTTGGTGTTCCTAAGCACTCTTGTCTAAATCATATGTTGCCGGTGGGGTTCTGCCCCCTATACCCCTGTCCAATGTTGAGGCTATTCTCCTAAACCAAGTTTTATGTTTCTTGATCTCTGGTGGTCCTAGCACACAAGTCAAAATTGAATATGCTCTCAAAATTAAGCATTTGTTAATAACATAAATGAGCATTAAAAAAATATTTTTAACTGTATTTTCTATTAATAAATTTTGAATATTTATAAAAAATGCAATAAAAATTCGCACAGATTGGAAGGCCTAAAGGTTTCAGTTAGATTACATGTGTGTATATATAATGTTGAACAACTAATCAATATACAATAAAAAATATGATTGCCTTCTTATTAATTATTGGTTTTGAAAAACTTAATGCATTACCGATACAACGTTACACCTAGGTACCAGTTTCAGTTGTAAAGCTAGAAACGAATTCTAAAAACGAATTTCCATTGACTTATTGCAGTTGCAACAGTAATAAGCCAAAGCGAATTCATTATTAACAGTATTATGTATGTTAAATCGCTCGTACCTGGTGTTAAATTAAAATATAAGAAACTTCTATTTCAGATACTTAATGTTTTTATTGGTTCACAAAATTTTCGGCTGAGTGCCTTCATCAGTGTCAGATTATAAAACAGATGCAGCTAAATAAATATACATATAAGGCAAATTACATTTGAAATACTATTCTGACAGTTTTAAAATGTGATGTTTGACAGACTTTGTATACAAAAGTTAAAAGATCTGTAAAAAATGGAATTCTGACATAATATATGATTATGACAGACTTTATTACAATTTACAAAATTCAACAAAATACGATACTGATAGTCTTTAGAATTATTGAGTCAATTTTAAGCCAACACAACCATTCATCAGCAGGTCTTTGGAACAATTGTTGATATAATATTGCCTCTATTATTCTTCGTTTGTATAGAGATGAGGGAGGTTGTAGTGTAGAATTTTCCATCTGATGAAGTCTTGTATATTGTCTGTTGAGTGATCTACCACCACGGAAGATGAAGACTATTCAATCAACAAGGTTCTCCAACGTATGAAAAACAACAACTATCTTTTCTACACAACTGCCTGAAGAGTTTTAACAGAGACAAACGAGTAATCCCGAGGAAAGAACAGAAGTATGTTTACATCAAATGTCCATACCTAAATGAGAAACAAAAACGACAATTTCAATCGGTCATCAGACAAAGTAAGCTCAATGATAAAGTTCGCATTTGGTTCGATTCAGGTAAACCCCTCAAACAACTCCTCAATCAATAAAAGCATTAAGTATCTGAAGAAAATTTTTCTTCTATTTTAATGATTATTTTGTGCTGTTTTCTGTCCACTGTAGTTTGTCGTTGACCTGCCTCACTTATCTGCTTTACTTTGACCTCTGCTGCCTCATGACTGCCCTGCTATCCCTCTGGGTGGGCCGGCAGATGGCCAACCTCACCTACAGCATCGGCTTCGAGCGGTTCGAGGTGGTAGCCGCCTTCAGTGCCACCATTCTGGCCATCTTGTCCAGCCTTTTCCTGGTGAAGGAGGCTGTGGAACGTCTATTTGAGCCTGTCGAGGTGGGTGCAGTTGCGCTTTATTCGGTCGGTACTTTGCGTGGTGCCTGCAACAAGGTTTTAGCGAACAAAAATTGATTAACACATGAAACGGGTCTAAAATTCAATCTTTTAGACATATTTTCACAAAAACTGTCAGAAAGCATGTTGATTGCCTAAAAGGCTGTCCGAAATGTAATATTTTTGGTAACATATTATTATATAGTAGCTTATTTTTAATAGTTCAAAACGAAGTGTATTTTGCTGGTCCTCATCCAACAAAAATGGTCACTTGCAAACAATATGGGCTAACTCAATCAGCAATGTCAACTCTTCTCAGCATCAACCGATGTGTTGCGAAATACACTTAATTTACCCAACCTGTCTGATGAATAACTGTTAACAATAGGCTACAGAGATGGAACAGAGAAATCACAGCCCCCTACAAATAAATAACAGATTTTGTGATGCATCATGACATCAATCAAAAAGTGGTTGGCCGTGAAAAGACTCGTGGATGCGTTCTCAGGATGGGGTACAGGTGTGGGTGGACTCAATGGTCTCAGTGACGGCCATTCGATCAATAACTTGCCGCATACGGTTGGACATTTGACTGAAGGAGATTCTGTATCAGCTGCCGTGGCAAATGATGGAAATTGTTCAGTGGCTGTTTCAAAGAGTTCATGTAGACCGTGATCAACTCATTCATCAAGCTCCGATTTGAGGTATGCCCAAGAGATTATCAACCGGATTAAGGTCAGGACTGGTGGCAGGCCACTCCATGACAAGGTTGCCTTCCTGCGCAAGCCATTGCGTGCCTTGTGTGGTGTAGCGCTGCGTTGTCCTGCTGGTAGGTGAAGCCATCAGCACCTCTGCAAAGAAAGGCTGCATCAAAATTTTAACTACCTACCTTATATCACTAAAATTGTTATTTATTTTTGGGGTACAGTTTCTTTTTCCCAGCCCTGTACTTATTTATACATAATATGTTACCAAAAATGTTACTTTCTGACCGGACTTTACATGCGGACCGGCTTTTAGGCAATAAACATGGTTTCTGACAGCTTATACGAAAAAGATCTATATAATTGTATTTTCTACCCTCTTTCATGTGTTGCTAAACTCTTGTCCTGGACTGTAGATTGACATTTAGGAAGATAGTCTACACTCTACATCATAGAGTACTATACAGAGATCCGACTCTTGCAGCTGGAAGTGTAACAGTTTTATACTTCTATGAAATTGTCCTCAATAGAAAAAGTAGTAATATATAAAATATTGATAATCATCATACCATTGCATAAATTCAACAATTTCGCTATCGAGTCTGATTATTCTGTGGTCAACATCATCATCGCTACTGTTACAGTTTTTGTAATTAAAATATTTATTCTATGCATGGATAATAAAGTTTACTTTCTCACACATAAGGTTTTACATTACATATATACCATGGACTAATTTGTATGGCACGGAGAATTGCTTTACACTTGACAAAACTAATACAAAATAATATAGTTTTATGGGATAACTTTCCAATTAACGATTTACAAAACAAAACTAGCCCAACTTATTTAACTGTTTTTTTGTCACGATTTTCTGTACTAAAAGAAACGGAAAAAGCAGTACTAGTTTCTAAGAAACTGGTGGCTTGAATAGTTAGAATAAAAGCGTTTATTTTCTAAATTTAACCATCGTCATGTTGATGTAGTTTAACTAGGGATATTACGGCATTCAGATTCTTTTTAATGTTAGCTAAAAGTGACGACATGGCAATTTTTGTAGTAGTAGCTACCTGCATTGCCCTGCGGGGGGGAATAACATCTTACATGTTTTATTATATATCAGAATAAAGTCTATAGTTTTCAGCATACAGTAATACTACGAAATGGGAATATTGCCATTGCATTATCTTTACTAATATTTCGCCATTTTAATATATCTGTATATATAATTTGAAAGTTAGCTTATTTGGTAACACCATTGTTCATGTTTTGTTCAATTTCACCATCGCTTTTTCAAGGAGACAAGTCAAATCGCTAGAAGCAACTGCATTGTTTCCCTTCCATCTCAGCTGAACTAACGCCTAGTTTAGGTTGAACAATTAATATTTAAAGTCTCGATTTATACCAAACAGCTACTTCTGGTTTGCAAGTTGACTCTGACGGATACCTTTATTCGATAATATTTTTGTGCCATGGCAAAGTTGCTTTCGCTTTGTTTCTGTTCATCGGTCATGTTCCTCCTGTGTTTGGTGTCGGCCAGTGGCAGCCCTCGGGCCGGCCCCAGACCCGACTACTCCGCGCCGATTATGGAGTCCAACATGCTGCCCGATCATCGGCGGTTCGTCGACGAGCGGCGGAAGAAGGGCTACGAAAGTTTCTTCGGGCTGAACAGTGAGGATCGTCAGCGCTACCGCAAACGACCCAGTCCAGATTATGCGTTGATGCACAACTTGTTTGCCCATCGTTTGCGGGCCGCCCGCTACCTGTCCCAACTACGAGATGGGCAGCACCGGGCCAAGTTGCAGTGAAAATGAGCGTCTGTTCCCGATGGCGGCGACCGGCAGACGACAGTGTTTGTGGTGTCTTGGTCACGTGTTTAACTGGAACTGTGTTGAGTGATTAGATGTCGTTGTCTTTATTTAGTATTTCTTTCATAATTTTGTACGTACGACCATTCTTTTTTTGTATTTAGTTTAGGATGAGAACAACATAAACTCTGCCTGCTATTTCTGTAGTCGTAAAATGTTGCCTATTTATTCGAACTTTATCATACAATCAATGATGTGGGTATTCAACTCTTTTTATAATTTGTTTATGTACTTCTTCTTCATGAAATAGTTTTTAGTTTGCAAAGTGTATCTATTGTGTTTTTATGTTAAAATACAAATCAATTTGTTTATAAATTGGATTATTATTGTTCAGCTTGGTAGGTTATCTCTATGGATCAAAAGATGTTTGGTGGATGTCTATTTTTAGATTGTGTTTAAGAGTAATAATAAAAAAACAGGTATACTTTGATAAAAATATACTACTTATTCATATTACTCGCAAATGA
>JAUYWI010097131.1:0-11802 GCA_034780595.1 Parotoplana pacifica | reverse complement strand
ATAACATTTATTAAATGAAGAGAATATTTGCATTTCTAGACGTCTACTGGTGGTACAACTAGGTCAAAAGTGTACGTTTGTTCAAAGAGAAGTGTGTTTGTTTTAAATGTAGGTATGTGAAGGAAAAGACTAGTAATAAATAAATGAGATCAGTGTGGTTGTGTGTTGGCTATTAGTGACTTGAATCACCCGTGACCCACGGAAATTTCTTTTTACTAATTATTGTCATAGTTTTAGAACCAGTAAAGATTGGCATGATGGAACTACTACTGCTGCATGATGTTATTAAAAGTTAATTAATATAACATATAAATATGTTTTTATGTCTCTTTTTCAAATACCTAAATCTAAGAAGTTGATTGTACAGACGAAACATTTTTATAATTCAATTATTATTCGTCAATGGGTTTCTTTTGCATTGATAGTTTATTACAGTAAAGTGGTAGGGATTCATTAAAAATGACTTCATCTTACCCACAGGCATTTTAATTTATAAATAGAACATGGGATTTTTAACGTAGGTAGTTGAAAAAAAATTTAGGAAGACGCCAGTGTTTTTAAACAAAAGATCATATTTTCACCGTTTTTTGGCTTATACTTTACATTATGTAACTCTGAATTGTATTGCGAATTATGATAACTAATGTTGCTTGATGTCTTCAACTACATGTCTAGATTTCCATTTAATAAACGAATCATTTATTATTTAATGAAGTAGGACAACTTGTCGTACATGAGTCGATTTTTCGGAGTTAACTTGAGAAAGTAAAAAGCAAAAAAGTCTCCCAAATTAAAATGTGGACTGAATACAACAAATTTATGGATCAAATTGGTTCTCAGTATCTCCTCATTCTATCACTTACTGCCTTATTATCTAAACTTAGTAAAGACAGAAAGGTTAAAAAATGTGTTAGCTCAAACCCGAAAACATGGGAAATTGTTGTTTGATGTTAGCTCTCACTAGAATGTATGAATAGTTACTGTATTTTTATTTAAATAACATTTTAAAATTGTAACGCATCTGTAAACTATTATCAAAATTAGAAGTCTCGATTAACTTTCAATTTGAGCATGTTGGGCATTTAACACATGCAATTTCCGCCAGTGCTGTATACAAATTTCTGTGCATGCTCGAGTATTTAAAAATGAAAAATGATCATCATACTATCTAGTGAAAAGTAACACATTTTTGGAACATTTTGGTCTTTAATACCTAGATTTTCTTTTTTGTGATGAATGATAAATTCTTTGTTACTATACATATTTAATACCCTGGCAACAGTAGATAAGATAGTAAGAAGATTAAATATGAATGTTCATATAAGACAACTAAGATTTTATTTGGTTAAATGCATTAAACCATTGTGGGATAAATTTATTAAAAAAATTGTTGCTACATTATATTCTCGTCCCTAGCAACATTGCTAAGTAGAAAGTTAATTCCATTCGGTTTCATATTGTCAAATTTGTAAACATTCCTTGTTCCTTTGTAATATATTGGCGTACCTAGTAATAGTTTCTAAGTGGAAGGTTGATTTAATGAAAGTTCACTATGGTAACTAAAGTTGTACGTGGTCAAATATTCATAAAATCATAGTCATGTGAGATAACTTTGTAAAATTATTAAGTTGCTTCACTATTGGTTCCCCAAGTAACCGCTTGTCCTAAAATTAGCCTACGTGCCAAATTTCATTAAAATTGATTATATCAATCAGTGCTAAAGATGAAAAAGAGAGGAAGAAGAATTATAAAAATAAGAAATTGTCATCATTCTATTAAACTACTTAATTCATTTTGATTAAATTGGGCTAAACCAATTATATGAATTCAAACCATTAAACCAATTAATTACAACGACTTATAACACGTTTAGCAAGACCATTGGCTTAGATATCATAAAATAAATTTCTGTTAAGGAAAATTATGAAAAGGAAAGCTTTTTAAATTCCTCAGTTCTGTATGTATTATGTATTATCCGAAATCATAGTCTTATTTTGTTTTTGCAAGTTTTTTTTTCTTCATCCTATTATGAAAAGATAAATATTGTTAAAAATAATCATCTTACTATCTTTATATTTCATAACAATATAATAATAAGTTAGTTATTGTACCTAAATTAGGGAGTGATATATGAACTAGGGTGGGGCTTTCCATTATAGTTTTGCTTTGTTTCACTTGTACAAAAATAATGGCTACCAATGTAAAGGATGGATTATTTTACATAACTTATTTTTATTTTCTTAAAATTGCTTTCTCCAATATATTTATTGAAGTATCAAATTTATATATTTTATTTGCAGTTTCATTTTACTACAGCTTCACCCTATGAGAACGAGATCACAACAGTGACCTATCATAATATGTAGTTCGATAATAAATTCAATATATTGAAATGGTCTTTCCTACGATAAATTCCTATTCCTTGTTTATCCAATTGGCTTCAAATTGAGGAAACTGACTTCTGTTAATGTTGCAAGTAAAAAATGGCGTTGTCCTACTTTTACCGGAAATACATAGGTTTTCGTAAAAATAGGTTGTTATTTTTATTAAAATGAAGCTTAAATGCAATACTACTTGTAAGTAATATACATATAAAATACATAACTTTAAAATATTGTAATATATTTTTTAGAAAACCTAATTCTTGTGAACGTAGGACTACACTATTTTTTACTTACACACATGTAACATCAACAGAAGTCAGTTCTTTAAATTTGATGTCAATTGGATAAATGAAGGATAGAAATTTAACATAGGAAGGACCTCTTGTGGTCTTCGGCACCTCTGAGACAACGGCAGACGTCCAGTTTCATTATACTGAATTTAATATGTAACCATTAAGATAGGTCACTGTTAGGACCTCGTTCTCATAGGGTAAAGCTCTCGGGCTCCCGAACAAAATGGGTTTATTCATTACAACATTCTTAAAAAAGGTTTCTTCATTTGGGTTGGCTTAAATTTTAAAAAAAACAGAAATTTTAGTTTTTTACCAACTTTGAAATTACCCAGTAAGTGTCGAAAGATACAGTAATTGGCCAAACTAATTATGTATCTTCTTTCTTAAATACAATTTAACAGCTATAGGTAAATCGGATTATTAATGAGGATTTTCATACTATACTGTTATTACCTATTTGGTTTTAAAGTTACTAAATATAGTTTGTTGCTGTAATTCTTTTTTTATGATGATGGCTATCAAGGCCTTATAGCTATCTTTTCAATACAGTTTATTTGGAATTCTATTGGAGATCAAGATGTTGAATTTAATTATATACCTAAGTAGACGGTTCTGATGACAACGACAATTACAAGTTGATGGACAAAATTACATAGAAGTGGTATCATTAGACCTACTAATTTAGTTTAAATAATTATAGATACTAATTAATAAGTTTAAATATAATTTAATTGCCTCTAATTTATTATACTTTCATTTTTATTAAAACGATTAGACATGAAATATACAATGGGTTATAGGTATTGAAGAGATCGCTAAAGTTTTTAATTAGAAGACACAAACATTAAATTCAAGGTTTCAATCATAGAGTAATAAATTTTAAATATAAATGACTACTTTGTGGTTTAAATATTGCATCGGACTAGAACATCAGTTTTGGGCACATAAAAATGCAAATTTTTATCTCTATGGGTTAGACTTGCAACACCAAAGTGTTCACTGTCTAGAATTACAAGAGGGAATGAAATTAAAAAAATTTGTAGTTATGTGTACCAAATTTCAGTTCAATCGGAGAATACTTTCAACATTTTCAATCGAAGTAATTAACCAACACAAACACAAATTGATGTCAGTCGCGTGAATATTTAATTTGTCCATTTTGGTCGACAATATTAGGCAGCATGTTCAAATTATTGATATTTGCTCATTGTTTCACCAGGTTCTTTATATTGAACGTTTCACCAACGAGACGGGACGGTCTGCCTGTCGACTACACCACTCTGCTCTCCCCACAGTGAGCCGCCCCTCAACTGGCAAGCGCTCCCACAGTCAGATGTCACGTGGCCAAGTCTCCATCAGCCCCGACCACCGCCAGACAATGCAATCGGATCTAACAGCGCTGCTCGATTCTGGTGTCGCCTCGGATATCACCTTGGTGTCGGGAGAGCGTCGATTTCCTGCCCATAAAGTTGTTCTGGCAGGTAGGTGTCATGGGTAACATTTATTTTGTTTAGATGAAATGGTATACTTTTTAAAACTTTATTTGCTATTGTTAAGAATCTAAATCCTAAACTTAGACATCAGTATCGAATGCAGGGGGTAGGGGTTTAGATCCCTCACAATTTTTAACCAAAAACAAATACATAGCATAGTACAAGGACATTGGCATAATAAAAGCTATTCATTTAACGGAAAAAAGAGTGAATAAATGTTCATTTTTAGATGCCTTAAAATGCATTCTAGGTGACAAACTGTCTTTTCTATAGGCTACGCTCCTACATAGCCACGTGTTATTGAAGATTGAAACACCTGACATATTAATTGATAGTCATCAAGACAATAAATAACGTTTTATAATTGTTTTATAAAAATATGTTTAGTTCTGTTAAGTATAATTGAAATTTCTGAAATGTTGACGATTAGGTAAAACAGATGCACTACAGATACAGCGTACGATGATAAATACAACATGATCTTAGTTTATGAACATGGTCGTATTATATTTCTGTGGATGTTTAGTGGAAAATCGAACAAAATTGATCATCATCTGTCCCACTATACTGAGAATACTCTTATTATAGGACATTTTCCTCGGTTTGTTTCATATTAAAATGTCATCAGCCTGTCATCTGTTGTGAATTATTGTAGATACCGTATGGTTGATATTCTTTATTATTTATAGAGTTATCTTTGTTGTCGTTCTCGCCTAGTTTCATTCACCATTCGATGTTTCTATGCCTACCTCCTAATCTTAATTATACCCAGAGTCAAAAAGTAGTCAACTTTTGGGTTTATGTCATTTATCTGCTTTAGTAACTCTATAAAAGAGCAGTGCCTATACATACATTAATAGATATGTATATAATCCAAAATATGTAGAAGGTAGCTTGCTGGATTGCCTTGATCTACCTCTGGCTAGGTATCCACACATTGCTTTTTTTGTTGTTGAAGTTACTAACCACGGAAATTGTTTATGAAGAGCATTTTTGTGAAGCTGTTGTCCCCATTTCTGTTTTATTGACTAGTTAATACTCGACCTGATCAGGACAATAAATCGCCGTCACTCTGTATTCCTTTGATAGATGCTACTTACCAACTAGATAGTACTATCTATCTACTTTTAGAACTGCAGGTAACTTGCAATATTTCAATTTATGAGACACTATAAAACCGCGTTTAGGATCAAACAAGGTCACTTGGTTAGGTAAGATTTGATAATTTCTATATTTAGGTGATAAATTGGATTTTAGAAGTGGAAAATCATATCTTTGGTGTGAAGAAAAATTGTTTGATGTTAGGTATTTTAGTTTTAGTTTTATTAATGGCTGAATGGTTTGCTTCTCACTGATCCGTTCTATTTATCCTTGCGTTACTTACTATAAAGGCTTAATAGAACTCTTTTACTTCTGTGATAGAACTCTAATTAAACCTCACTTACTTACTAATGACCTCATATTTAGGACAATTTACTAGAAAGCATTTACAGAAGTATTTAGTAAAACGTAAATGACTACTACAATTTACAATCGAAAATATACAATGAAGGAGACAGATGAGAACAAACAGCAAAGAAAGGAAATTACGCTCAAGACCATCAGGAGAAGAGGTAGCCACGACCTGGAAATATGGTCGGATGGGTCCGTTATAGAAGAAAAAGGCGCTGGTGCCGCCCTCACATTTAAAGGGGAAGAGTTGATAATCGAAACTATGGCTAAAGCTGGGTTTCACGCCTCATCATGCAGAGAAGATATAGCAGCAATGAAAGCCGGCATCCAAGCCATTAACGAGAACAACAATGTTGGGAAACGTCAGAGCCTCCTTATCTGCACAGATTCCCAATCCACTTTCAAAGCATTGGAAAGTGGTCCACTCAATCTGAACAATAGAATGCAAACGGAACTGTGGCGATCTCTTATGGAGAGCAGTACTGAGAGGAAGATCATCCAGTATGTTGCAGCACACTGCGGCGTGATCAGAAATGAGATGGCGGACAAGGCAGCGAACAAAGCCATGGTGAATCCGAGTCCTGACATTGGTACCAGCTATGAGGAAATGGCCGCAGCGATCAAAAGGAAGGTCAATGAAAGGTGGTCCATGGATATCTGGCTAGACACAGACAGAGCGAAGATCCTCAGGAACAAAAGGATCGATCTGAAGAAGAGGAAGTCACTTAATTGTAAGGACCACAGTCTCTTTTCTCAGCTGAGATGCGGCACTGGCAGATGGATGGGTAAATTTGCTAGTACTATTGACAAACGTGAAAACTTCTGCAGATGGTGTAAGGAACAGGATGAAAGCATTCGACACGTGTTCGAGAATTCTGTAATGCAAAGAACAGGAATAATATCAGCGGAATGACAGACCTCATAGACGATCTGAAGTAGACGAACATATGCCAGTTTGTGTGGGATGTGTTGACCTTAGTTGCTGCCCATTGGAAGCGGGAATTGAAAAAAACCCAGTTTACAATTCTTTTACAAAAGGTTACTGGCTTTGTACGTCAGTTTGATATTTTGATTTTGGACTTGAAATATGGCAAATATTTATTTGTAATGCAAAGTATACTTTCTATTACAAAAATGCCAATTATGTACTTACATTAAATAATTCTTATTCATTCTTACTCTATGGTGAAATGTGACACCTCTGTATTGTAGCAGTCCTACTCTATGGTGAAGTGTGACATCTCTGTATTGTAACAGCTTTACTCTGTTGTACAATGTAACAAATTTTCTTTCTGTTGACGATTATATAATTTATAAAAATTCAAAATAATTCAGTTAATAAGAATTGGATATCAACTATAGATATTCATCTAATTAGGAAAATGTACTTTATAGACTAACGCCTGGTGTAATTTCATTAGCTTTGTATGTAGTTCTATTTTTGTATGTACTTTTGTGAAACATTCAGTTTGGCGTTCGAGTATGACGTTCTTTCTTCATTTGAATTCCATTTTGAAAGATTAGTCAGTTTTTTTCTACAGTCGCCCAAAGCGACTGTATTAAAACATGTAGGTATATTTTCCTACCATATTGCTGTCAAAATTGCGTTTTTTATTTTTGTTCTATACAATACTTTTATTATCTGTTTGTTGCTCTTCCAGTTTGTCCCCTACCTACTCTTACTTTATTTATATGAACATTATAAAATATGGTCTTTAGCATGAAGGGAAGTTTTTATTATCTGAATAATGAGCATATTTAGCTGACCTATATTAGTTATTTCTACTAGAAACAAATAAAGTCAACTCATGATGGATGCAGAAGAAAAAGAAGTGATGTGCTATCGAATATTTAGCTTTTCTTCTTTTTGAAGAGTACCTGAATTTTCAAAATCATTTTTTCAATATGTCATAATTTTAACCTACATACAAAAACCATTAAAATTACGTAATCAAACAAACGAATTAATTTTTTATTTACGTTAGGGGAGATCACTAACAAAATACAACCATGTTTAAATTTGGTATACCATGTACCAAACTATTATCTAAAAATCAATATGAATGTAGAGAGCTAGAGTCCAATGATGTTATTATGTTTAAGAAAATGAACTTTGTCTGATTGACCACTATCTTCAAAGAAAGATATCTGAAAAAATTGTCCAAGCATGATTGATTATTTTTTCCTTTATAATCAATAATAGGCGATATTGCTATTGATATTTCTGAAATAATTCAGACAAATGGTTCAAAAATAGTTTGTCATTGATAAAAATCAATATTTTCAGAATGTAAGTACGACTTCAGGATTTTTTTAAAATTGACCGACTATATTTTCTGGAATGGTTACCGGACCCAGAAAAAGAAAGAAGTCTTTACTCTAAAAACTAGCCCTGTGAAATGTGTGCAGTTTTATGACTTTCTTTGTAATTTTTGGGAAATAATAGACTACCAACTTGTGTACCAAGAGTTAATTACAATTTTTTATACAGGTCCGTATCTAGTTTTTCTTTAAGGGTGGTTCGATTTATCATCCTGCCCCCCCCCCCTATATTTTAAAAGTTAGGCATAGTTTTAGGCCAACAAAAACAATCCTGAAAAAATAGACTGTGCAATGAAGGTTATACTGAGGCCCCTAACAGTTAGATGAAATCAATAAGGATACTGGGGCTCCCCATAGAATTAAATTTATAAAATTATTATTTAAATTTCATAATGAAATTATTACTAAATAATAAAATACACACAATAGAAAGCATCATTGACAGAATTTTGCCGCCCCTCGTTTTTCACAGGTACGAACCCCCTCCCCTTGCCTGTTATATATGCATAATAATTAGAACTCATCTTATAAAGATAACTAGAAACTAGGTAAGCTTTTGTTATTGTTTTCAACACATATGACAGAAATATCTAGGGGTTTGCTGCTACAATCACATCAAGAAAAGAGACACGTAGGGTAGTCTATTCACGTCATTATTCGTGATTACTAAGTTAATATTAAAATGATTTAAAAAATCGGTCATCCAATATCTAATGCATACCACACTTATATTTTGTTTTTTGCCTATGCTGTCCATTTTAACTTATGTAATAAAAGACTTTTACTTGTACCTACATAGCTAATATACCCATGCATGCAATATCCAATATTCTACAGTTGTATTGTTGCTGCCATGTATTCAATTTTATATAAATATAAATATAGATATAGATTTTATTGTTTTTAAAAAGTTAATTGACACCATGGAATGGAATGGAATGGAAATGAAGATATAGTCACATTATTTTAGTCTGCACTTGTTCCTATATTTGGAAGAAGATAAAATAGGTACCTATGTCATAACTGTTTGGTGCAGTTTAAAACAAAGGCACAATTAGTATGTATTATATTTTTCCACATCCTAATTTTAGATTATCTTTTGTTTACATATTTATACATAATTCTCGTATATCACGTAGGCTTGTATCACATAATTCTCGTATACCGTAGGCTCGTATCACGTAGCCTTGTTTTTAATGAATGCAGTTTACTGCTTTTCGAGAAGATTTTGATATTCAATGTGTGTAGGTGTCTATATTACTCATACTAAAAATAGCTAAAAGATTAACTATATGAATTATTTTCTATATAATTTGGTGACAATTCTAACTGAATTAAAATCTTTCTTTTAAATTTGATAAAAAACTAGGTTAAATAGCTCTATTACTTATTAAAAAGACAATTTATTTTTTTAAAGTTGACATGTTTTTTTATCTAAAAAAATCTTCTTGTATTTTTAGATTAAAGATCTATCTCAACTTTATTCTTTTGATTTAATATCAAAGGCATCAAATAAAACATAATGTTTCTTCTTTGTTCTACATACATGTTAACTCATACTTATTTAATAAAATGTCGATTTTACACTTGAAAAAGTATATACCTACATAAGTCATATAATCCCTCTTATTATCAACAAAGGTGGCGAAGATAGGAAACTCATTTCTGATAAAGACCAAGCCAATGCTTTTGTTAAAGAGTACGCTGGGGTTAACGACTACCTAGAGTCAAGGAGCCTGACGTTTCCATCAAGATTGAAGCAACCCTCCAAGAACTGCCTCTGTAAGAAAACTGGCACGTGTAAACCCTTGGTCAAGTAAGGTTGACACACATCTCCAATAATAAAGCTGAAGGCCCTGATAATATTCCTTCTGAAATGCTATCCAATTTTGGCCCTACTGGCGAGCAAATTATGTTGCAACTTATCAATAAATCCTGGCAGTGTCACGAAGTTCCCACCCTCTGGAGACTTGCTACCATCATCCCTATTCCCAAACCTGGCCAGCTTCTTACCAACGTTAAATCCTACCACCCTATCAGCCTCACCAGTCACCTGACGAAGATTTCCGAACGAATCATCAAAGCGAGACTATTGGTGGATTGGGCACAACATTATTCTTCCCCACGAATAAGCTGAGTTTCCCCGCAGGGCGTTCTATGGAGGACCACATCGCCTGACTCATTTAAACTACCTACGACGGATGAAATGAAACCAATACATGCACTCGGAACATTGTTACGCTTTTTGACTATGTGAGAGCGTACAAAGTCTGGCGCAAGACCCTTATGGTCAAATTGTTTATTTGTTTGTGATTACAAGGCCAAAGTCTGCTTCAACAATGCATCATCTTAAATCCACATCTTCCAACAACGACCCTCGCAAGGTAATGTTTCGGCTCCCATCACTATCTGGATCAAGGACATCGAGAGGCTATTTTTCCTTCCGTCCTTACTTCTTTTCTGACGACCTCCTGACCAGTAGTCAGTCTCAGAATGTCAACACCGCCAATGAACAATCCCAAATTGATACTGATGTCATCGCTGATTGGTCTTACCAATGGAAGACTGAGATTGCTCCCGAGAACTGTGAGACCATTCTCCTGATCCAGTGGAATAAAGTCAAAGTGAATATCAACTTGAGAATTGGGGACAATGGATAGATTTTTTCATTTTGGTGCTCACTAGAAGAATCTTGTCAAGAAAACTTTCACTAGACTTCGCATGCTGAAAGCCCTTACGTCCCGTTCCTGGGAACTGATTGTAACATCCCTCGCAGCGTGTATATTTCCTACATCAGATCCTGTCTGCAGTGTGCTGTTGGAGCCTGGATACCCGTTACTGCCTCTTCTCATTTGTTATGCCTGGAACCTGTTCAAAACATGGCTGCTAGAATCACACTGGTTGCCCTACCAAGAATAACACGACTGATCTCCTTCATGAAGCTCACCTTGTAACTTCAATGTTGCGACCCTCTATGGTAAAGCTATTAGGAGACAAAATAACGACCCTCTTATTCAGATTGCTATGAAAACCTGCAAGAGAAGACTTAAAACTAGTCGTGACTCCTAGCGTGACATTGATCGCTATATTTATTCTAAGTCCAATCTTTGCAGTTTCCTAGAGAACCGAAGACCATCCAGAGCTCCACCCCACTTGAACCACGATTCTATGAAGAAAAGTACCACCATCAGCTTCATCAACGATCTCTCTGAAGTCGAACTCATCTTCTCAACGGATGGTTCGGTCATGGACAGCACCAATAACGGTGGATGTGGTTTTATTTGTGAAGGTAACCTTGTCGGCGAAGATGGTGCCCCTGCTGGCAAGTTTTGTTGTAACTTCCGTGCTGAACTTGTTGCCATTAAAGAAGCTTTGAAGTTCGCCATAACCAGTAATCCAATAATATCAGAATCCTGACCCACAGTAATTCCGCTCTCGTCGCTCTTCAGAGTGGACCTCAAACCAATAACAACCTCCTTACCAACAATATTTGGAAGGAAATTGGTAAGATAAATAACCCTTCCCGTGGCTCCCATCTCATTGCGGCATTTCGGGGAGCGAGTTTGCAGATAAGCGGCCAACGCTGCTGTCAATATGGAACAGCAGAATACTATGATTTGCCTAGATATCAGCAACAACAAAAGGAGCCGCTGGTGCACCAATTGGAACATCGCCACATTCACGCTTAGTAGACGTGAGATTCTGGCCCTTCACAAGTCCAGGTCCTTCCTCTACAGTTTTGGTAAAAGTGATGCTGCAAATTGTCCCAATTGCCCTAATTCTGCAGAGACCACCAGTCATGGTTCCGACCATTACCCTCTTGAACTATCCGGGAGCTCTCCCTACAACTTGCTAATT
>JAUYWI010097120.1:0-11804 GCA_034780595.1 Parotoplana pacifica | reverse complement strand
TATCATTTGCGAGTAATATAGATAAGTAGTATATTTTTATCAAAGTATTCCTGTTTCTTTATTATTGCTCTTAAATAAAAAAATGTGTTAGCTCAAACACTAAAATATGTGAGATAATTAGTGAGTATTGACTCCCACTAAGTACCTAATTAAATAAATGATATTTTAAAATATCATAACTAATTCCATAAACAAATACAAATTATAATTCAATATCTCGAGAAACACACAGCAAATGGAGCATACTTATTCTTTTTCTTATATATTATACAATTTTGACTTTGTTAGCTCTAATATTTTAAATATCATTTGTCTAAAAACACAATAGCATATACACAATTGCCTAGTGAGACCTAACACCCCAAAATGATTTTACATTTTAGAGTTCGAGCTAAAACACTTTTTAATCTTTTATAATTTCTACTTTTTCCAATTAATTCATATAGTTCATAGTTCGAAAGTAAGCTACCAAAGTTTAATTGTTACTAAGGAATAATGGTATATTATATCCCTATAGGAACCGTTCAAAGTTCAGATATGGTACTCAAAGTCACATGTGGCCGTTCAGGCATTGTTGCGTAAGTAGTAGTAAATAAATTCAGTTGAGTCGATTAAGCCCAACTTATATTAAATAAGTGTACATTTAGGTTCAAAATTGACACATAATTGAATTCTGAGTGGACTAGGGACCACTTTGAGGTTGGCCAAATTTTGTTATCACGCACGGTTCTCACAGATAAATGTAGCAAGATGATGGGTCAAACCTCGTATATAGGACCAGTAAGGCTTCAGCAGTAAGTTGTTCAATTTTTTAGTTAAATCAGTTGTAGCGATTGGCGTTGGTAAGTTATTTTAGTTTATAAATAGCTCTGACAGCCCGCTAATACAACCGATTTGGCTCAAATTTGAACATATGATCCTATATACAAGGTTTGATTTAATTCAGCTGCTTCTTTTGGCCGTGAGGGAACATTTTGGCCAACCTCAAAGTGGTGCCCAATCAATTCTGAGTCGATTAAGCACAATTGTTATCCTCCGCCTCGTGAGCGAAAAATGTTGGAATAGCTTTCTACTCACGAGTGAGGTAAAAAGTGGCGCTTAATCGACAGAATTCCTGGTTTAGAAGTATATAAAGGCTGGTAATTTGGAATTTTTCCGTCAGCGCCGCAGTAAATATTGTAAATTTTTCCTTTTTAATTGGGAGAACAGTTCTGGTTTCAATATTCTCCCAATTCAAACAAAACGAATTAATATTATACGACATTTGCTTTACCCAAACATCTACGTAGTGTTGGAGTGGAAAACATTATGGAAGGAGCAGCCACCAAATTTCCATGGCTTATCTTCAATTTCCAGACGATTTTGATGGCTGTGTATATGTTGATGACATTGGAAAATTTGAGGTATAAGATTATGTGCTAGAATATGAAGATTCACAAGTATTTCCGCGTACAATTTGAATGGCTGATAGACTATACCCTGTTTGAATGTGGCATTTGTAAAGGACTCTCACAGCATCGGCACATAATCATATTGCAGCAAATAATATTGAAGTCAACAAATTAGAGTTTGTTTGTCCAGTTGCCCCAATTGAACATCCACTGAAGAAATCATATCATTTACTTTTGCTGAACGTTAATGGGCTTTATAGTGGAGCCATGACACAGCCTGTTCCTACCGCTAATATGCACCACATCACTGATGCGAATGAGATTTGTAAGCTGTTTTCATTATGTTCGTTGGATTGGTCGCCTGCTGCTGGAAATACAAGTTATGCCTTGGATGTTGACTTTAGTTATATTTGATAGAAAAATTACTTACAGTGTGAAGAGCATTTTGCTGGCAAAGAAACAGTGAAAGTAGTACACGCGGATACAAGAATAGCAGAAATCCTATCTGAAATAATGCTGATTGGTAAAACAAATTTCCCAGTGCTGGGAACATATCGTTGAAGTGATCAACGTCACTTCGAGTGGAGGGAAGAATACTCATCCAGGAGAGAGGCTTAAACAAGGAAACACGCGCTATTTTAAACTAACGATTCCAACCTAGGCACCTGTTAAAGGAGAATGACTCTTGGCGCTTACAGGAAAAGACGGGAGCGACGCTTTTGGGCAATATCACCATTACTTTTAAAGGCAATTTCATACTGCACGAGTTGAGATGCCAGCTTCACTTCTTTACAATAAGCATTTTAAAGCACTATATCTCATTGATAGAGAACCTACTCTGTACGAAGAATTCAAGGATAACATTCCACTTACAAGAATCCGTTTATTGACAGTGAGGTAAAAGCTTCCCTCTTCTAAGAATTATGAGTCGCCCTTTGTACTATTTGTCGCTATTAAGCTACAGTAGACAAGATGGTTGGGGTAATAATTTATGCTAAAGCTATTCCCATTGCATAACTAAGTTCAGCTCCATATGGCACCCGATCTTTGGATTATTAGGACTCAACATTAAAAAGATGGATGAGGTTACTAAAACCCGCTATTGCTGCATTACAACCAAAATAGTCACAAAGGACTATGTAATCGATACAACACATAAAATATTCATGCTCTCTATGGAGAGTTTAGCAGCTTCAATTATAATTTTGTTGAATTTGTCTTTGTTTTTATAAACACAGGTTTCGTTGAACTTGTTTTCAGAAATGTTTCTGAATTTGGTCCCATCAGCTTTTTTGAGACAACGTTTGGTGATGCGCCTGTGATTTTGGATGGTGACTTTATTTAGAGTGGTGGTGATGGGCAGATGATCACTACCTAACTCTTCAGCAATCATTCAATCTAAAAAAGGACATATGTTGTTTGAAGCAGTATTAGCATCAGGTGCAGACACCGGTGCCCTGGTAAAGTTGAGTAGAGTCGACACTGTTCAAATAGTCATATCATTATTATATTCCATTATTCATTTCGTTGCCTAGCTATCGCTGTTAGTGTAGTGGTCATCCCACGACGGGTTATAAGAGTTCACACCACCAAGAATTATGAGGTTTTCTACATTTGGTATAGCGTCACAGCTGAAGTTGTTGGTTTTTTGGTCGTTTTTACCAGTACGGACAGGAGAATATAAAGATTGTAGATGGTGATGGCATTCGAATTCTCAGGGTAGATTTTAACACCTTCCCATTCAAAAATTTGATCATAGTTATACTTGATACCATTTTTAATTAAAATGGCGACATCTTCTACCTATGATGAGGTCGTCGTAGCCTTCTATTCTAAGAGTATCTTTTTTGGAAGATTAACTTCTTGGAAAGCGATGATCTCGATGGAATAGTCGATACTCCATTTAGTCAGTTTAGACAGTTTAGCACGCAGGCCTTAGATATTCCATTGAAGGATGTGTATTGGTCCCGGATTTAGGTGAACATCGCAAGCCCTAAGAGTTAGACGGTCTTGGTGGGCTGGATTACTATAACGGTAAGCCAAAAGACGACGTAGAAGGATACCTGAGATAGACCGCCTACCAAGATCCTCAGAACCAATAACCGCTTCTGCCTAAGATGACCAGCTAACCTTCAGTCACCATCGGCTGAGATATTATGTGATATTAATCAGGCAGTGTTGTATAGTGATAGCAAAAATCTTTAGCTAGTTTTGTGCTAGGTATATTTTATGACATTTCTACCCTAATAAAACATTTTGAATCTTTCCGTCAGAGATAATAAATTTTTTACTACCTTAAATATAATTTTAATTTGCGGATCTGATGATGTCATCGACCCCTTAAACCCCTAGCTTGGCCCCATAATCGATTTTTTTCTGAAACAATTTGTCTGTGTATCACATTTCATCCCAGTCCATCCACTTAAGATATGAAATCCTGACTTCAAATTTGGTTTGTAGGTCGACTAAAAAACAAAACAAAAAAAGATAGGTACTGTACTTTGCGTGGTAATACGACGGAAAAGGCTGAAACAACATGTGGCAACATTAGACGATAATTATTTGAATGCTTTCAGTATTCTAGTTTTTCAATAATTAGTTTACTGCCAATAGAACAATAATTGCTAAAATGAAATGTAGTTAGTTAAAATGTTGATTATCACATTGCATCAAAAGATAAACGTGATCTTTTAATATTTAACTAAAACTATTTGAATAACTAAAAGATTGTTTAATGTTTAAGGTGCCTAATTTCTTTATACTTATTAGGTTTACATTCTGTTAGTTACAATGTGACACTATCCAACTTACTTCCTTACTTAAATTCAAACGTCAAACTTTGTTTATTTAATACAACCTAAAAGCCGTTCTATATTATTTTTTAATATAGCTGACAAAATTGCCAAAACCTAAGTGCTTATAAATAGAGGACATTTTATAAAAAATAGCTTAGATATTAGTTAAATAGTTAAACAGAAACTCATTTGTTGAGACATGAAATGAGAGAAAGCTGGAAAACTCAAATTTTATTAAAACAAAATTAAATGTAATTGAAAAGCATTCTCGCTAAATTTTACTATTTTGATTATGTCTTTACTTGCATTATTGTGTTTAATTGTGCTTTGATAAAATATACTTTTATGATATATTATGTTATAATGTTATAACAAATGGTAAAATAAATGATGGAATATATAAATGCTAACTTTGAAAATATTGTTATTTTTATCCCTTACAACTAAGAATGTCTGTGAATACAATTGATCAAATTTCAATTGTAGAGACCATAGACCTTACTCTATGGTAGATACATTGAAATTTCATGGGGTAATAAATTACTCCGTTTGGTCATTTATAGGGTAAAAATATATTGACAGATATATTGCATATCTATATCAAATATATTTTTAAGGCAACAAGTAATTTTTTATAGATCTTTGTAAAATATACCTGTTGACTTACAAATTTATTTGATAGCTTTATGTTTTAAATCTATATCTAAAGAAAAATAATTAAAAACAAACAAATGTGTTTGGTTTTACAATGTTAAAAAGCTATTTGAAAGTAACGAGCTACTTTCAAATAGCTTTTTAAACATTGTCAATAGATATTTTCTCATATTAAACAAAATCAAAATGTTTGTATTTATAAACAAAAGATTTTTATCATGTATTATTTCATAATTGATTAATTTTTTAAGGCACCATCTCAAAATTATGGCTATTAAACATTATCCATTTTAAAATATGAAACGATTGAATATTTACTATACATAATTATTTTGCTACTAGTGTAACAACATATTAATATATAAAGTGAACTATTGCCGCTACTTTGACTAATAAATTTAAAATAAGACGCGCATCAGAAGTACGTTTTTCTGATCTGCATTTATTAGGTAAAGTAAAATTTGTTACAATTGTTATCTACTAAAAACTAAATCGGACGCCCTGTGTGAGGGGGGGGGGGGGTCTAAGCAGAAATTTATACTCCCCGTATAATAATTAAACTAATTTTTTAGTAAACGCCAAATTTGTTTGTCATCAGGTCCAATAATAATTAAACTCTGTACAATTGAGTTCAAATTTTATGTGTATTTCCACTAGGGTCTAATTAATTATTGACTTTAAAAGCAAAGAAAATTGATATTTTAAATCAAATAACATTAACAAATGCCTCTATATACAAATAAAACATCCCATCTTGTTCAAATTTGAGAATTAGAATTATGGATCTATTAGAAATATTGTATAAATTGGATGCCTCATTTTTCTAGTAGAATACCCAAAAAACAATTTAATTTATTTTAGGGTTTTTGAGCTAACGCACTTTTTAAATTTTTTGTAACAAATTGAAAATTAATTTGTGGGTGCTTTCCAAAAGTGATGACATGTAATCAAATCTATTTAAAAATGATAGTTATATAAAATAAAAATTCTTGTTGCTATGCCATATTGGTGTCCCTAGCAACAGTTGCAAGTGGAAATTTATTTAGAAGAAAATTCATTAATGGTGAATATGGTTTCGTGTTGTTTAATACACATAAACTCATTATTATAGGGGATGCATTCGGAAAAACAATCATTGTTGTTATGTAATATTGGCGTCCTTAGAAGCAGTTCCTAAGAAAACAGTATACAAATTAAAAGTTTATATATAGTAGCTAAGGTTTTACATTGTCAAATACTCATACATAATTTAAAATGGCTTTTTGTTTTGTATTGTTGTCTGGCGGGCTTCGGATCAGCAAATCATGTAATCATATAAATCTCTCCAGCATAGTCAATCTAGCACTCTATGTACGCCTTCCAAAACTTGAAAAAATGGCAGGATATTGCGCTCCCAGTCACACCGACATCCTTGGAAACGACACTACAGTCATTCTAGCCAAAGATGGCTCCAAAATGGATGAAACACAACAGCTACTACACTCAGTGCCATTCAAGGTCAGATCAGCGAAACTATTAACAAGAAATGGAAAGACAATATTTCCTATCACACTCACATGAAAAATATATTCACAAACAACAACTTGAGAGAACAGATCGTGTCACCCTCTCCAGCCTCCGCACCGGACACTTCGAAGGATATAACCACTATAAATTCAGGATCAGCAAAACTCAAAACTATCCCCTCTGCAGCAAACCTTTCCTGTTCCAAATATCTTGGCAAACGTCAGAAAATCTTTGGCACTGCAAAGTGGAAAACCCAGCAATCGTCCTTCATTCTGTTGAGTCCGAGATTTGCTCGGTATCTAGCCAATCGGCTGAATCGGGGTATAACAGCAACAACAAAAAGTGTGTATAGTCGGTTTTGTAACGCACTTACTGATAGTTCATTGCAATGAATTTCTAATTTGCTATCTATTCCTCCAAAGATTTTGCTTTGTTTAGAACTAGTTTGTGAACTTTCTACAAATGCGGTTATGCAACAATATTAATATTTGCCGTTATGCGTAGTACAATCTTTAGTCTACCACAAGATCTGACTAAGCTAAGGTACACCTCAAATGACCTGTAGTGTCAAAGATAGCACGTAAATTTCTTACTTTAAAATATTAAATCACCAAGCTTGACTGACCATCTTATAATGCTTCAGCTTGTGTATTGAACATGATTTGATCTTAAAAAGTTGTTTAGTAATTGAAGCTTAATTTACACTTATTTTGGTTATATTATATTCAATTCTCCTGTGTTAGTACTTTGAAGGCTTGCCAGATTTTTATTACATGTCTGTTTTCAGTCTAGATTTCATTTTAAATATTATATTTATTGAAAGAACTTTGGTTATATTCTATTTTTAAAAATGGTGTTTATGTCACTTTGACACGAAAGGCCATCATTGTTTTTCTGACGATATATACATATTCATGATACCTTTTAGCTGAAATGTACATATGTAATACAAAGCAGCTAATAGTACTTCGAAACTATTAAATATTATAAAAACCAATAGGAACTTCTGTGGATGTTATAAGTATTCAAAAATTACATATAAGTATAAGAATAACATAATTGTTTTTTGTGAAAACCCATTTTAGTGAACGCAGGACGACAACAAATTTTATGAAAGCTCATTTCTTTTGAATGCTTACTTCTAAGTAGTATAGGATTTAACCAAATTTTAATAAAAATACCATAACATATTTTGGTGAAAAATCATTTCCCTTAAAGTTGGAACACACTAATTGCTTTAAATATTAGAACATCTCCAGAAGGCAATTTCTTACACTTTATGCATATTTGAGGAATTATAGATATTAATTATATAGTTGTATAATTTAATATCCATGAGATAAATAATAAAATACAACTATAAACCCCTTATAATTAAGTCCGTATTTTCAAACTATAACTTATAGATCAAAACTATCCTCTAAAAATCTAAATTTCGTTAAGACCGCACTTTCAAATGTTTGTTCTAAGTAGAATATTACGCGTTTCCAAAATTCTGAAAGTACGATACTAGATAGTTTCGATTTTAAAGTTTAACTATCGACTTAAACATAATGGATAAAAGATGGGGATTTCACAGGATAGCACTTTCGACATATAATAAAAATACTTATGTCACGTTTGTGACACCTAATCTTTCCCATTCTAAGATGCGCTAACTTAAAAGAACATGAAACCTTTGGAACGCTATCTACTAATCTACCTATAAAAAAGTTTAGAAATTAGGAATTGAAAAATCAATCGAAATGGCCGAACATTTTAAACAAACAAATTTTCTAGCGGTTTTTTTAATAAAAACCAAAACTACAGACATTAGATATTATATTGCCCTTTACCCCAAATATGAAAAGCATAATAGGCATAATGATATCGTTAAAGTATTATTAATTTTTAATTAAGTAGATTTATTTTTTATTAATTACATAATATATTTTGGTAGGTAAGTAAGTATATTGGAATAAACAAACTATCAGTTTATCCCTGTTACATTACGACAAAAATAGTAATGAATGTGTACTTAATAAATAGCTACACATTTTTTTAGTTCACTTAATTTCAGTATTTGTACTTATTATGAAACCATAGAAACTACTCGTAATTACCTACAACTTAGTACCAATAGATATTATTAGAAAATATACTGTTATTTAACGCTTTGCTTTGTTGGAGGAGTTTAAGTTGACATTTTAAGACAATTTGGTACACTCATTAGTCAAATAAAACCGAAACTATGTAGGTAATTCCATTCAAACATTTTAGTCTTGTTTATTTCTAGAAGGTTGGTAATGTAAAATTAGTTTGTTGCAACAGCTTCCCACTTTTTTCGTTCTTTATAATTTGGACAAAACAAAATTATTTCTAATTTTAAACAAACTATCTTACAATATTTGAATTTTATTCTTATTTCAATAATCGTACCTAGAAAAACACATTTTATTTCCTACAGTGCGCATTTAAAAATCACCATTTATTTAAAAAGATTGAGGTTTGGTACATCATGAATTTACTCTTACCCTTTATATATTATTGTTATTTATTTTAAATCTTCATGTTATTATAATCAATAAGCTAATTTATATCTATCGACCATTTTGGTAACTGCTTAATAAATTTTGGTATATTTTCATTTCAGATGTCTTGTGGAGCATTCACTTTTGGAATTAACTCATTTTATTTTACAATTAATTTTATATTTAAATTAATAAATAATATTTAAGTTACCTAATTTGTACGTATTTATATACACAATATTTTATTTATTTAAGTGACATATCTACCTATATAATTCAAAATTTCAAATTAATAATGGCTTTTTGTAGAAATAAACAAATTATCCCTGTGAAAATTGTGAAAATATAAATTTAAATTAACTTTTTTCTATTATTTGGCTTACAAAAGCTAATTAGATAGGTAGTACAAGATGTGTGAATCAATAAAGTGATATAAAAATTTAATGCCAAAACTACGTGCTCCTCGCCTTATATTATATTACAACAAGATTTAAAAATGTATAAAAATAACTAATTACCCTAAACTAAGAGAAGTTTCCAAATCACGTCCGAAGGTGTAAATCTTTAGTTGCCGTAAATTCTTGAAATACAATTATCTTCTTAATTATAATCATAGAGGTATTTGTAAAGTGTATCCAATAAAATTGAATAATGTGGATGTATCATTAGAAAAGGTATATAAATTATTATCTATTTTTAATTAATGTCTGATCTCTATAACTTAATTGTTCTGTTTCAGTAAATTCGACATTTTAAAAAGATTTCCAACTTGCAATTTCTTGTTTTCCCTCTAATTTATTAATTCAACATTTTCAATTTTTCTCCTTTGTAAAAATTCTGTAGTTGTATTTTATTGCATTACATTTAAACAGATTCAGAATCATGTTTAATGATTATCTTAAAATTCCAGTAAGTTTATCAATATGTGGACTATTAAATCTATCCATTTTGTTCTCTGCCTTGGGACAGGTCCCTGTCTATGAATTCCACGTCCTCCACTGTATTTAAGATCTAAATATGACATTCTAACAAAATCCATTAACATATATTCCTTGGTTTGCCATGGCTTCTTCTACCTACATAGAAATCTGCCTTTAATGATTGTTTTTAGTAGGTTACTCTTCTCAAGATTTGACCTATCCAATTTTTCTTATTCTGGATAAATGTAGGTTCCTTCTATCATTCATATCCGTTCAAACTTCATTTGTCTTCTGCTTTCTTCTCCATATCCACATTTTAAATGCTTTGATTTTCTTCTTATTGCTTTCATGTATGGTCCAGAGTCTTTACTATTTTCTATTTTGTTTCTACTTTCAGACTCTTAGTTAGAAGTACTCTTCTGTCTTTGTCATTGCTTTTCTAGTTGGAATTTCTTCTTGAAACTTCTTCCATCTGATATATATGTTCCTTGCAAATATTTGAGTTTCTTAACTTATTCAGAGTGTTGTTGACTGTGTCGTTTCCCGTTCTTGATATTCTCATTACCTTTGTCTTCTTTACGTTGATCCTTATATTGAATTTTTTAGCATTATGAGTTGTTGTAGTCCCTTTTCAGTGTCGGCTATTATCCCTTGATCACCTCAAATCGTACTTCTTGTATTAACTCGCCACCTATCTTAATGGCTTCATTGACATTGTCGAATGCTTCATTGATCATGCATTCGGTATAGATTGAGAATAGTAGTGGTGATAGCAGACATCCCTGCCTTACTCCGTGTCCTATCCGATTTGTTAATTTCAATTTTTGCGTTTACTGTTTGATTGATGTAGAGGTCTTGAATGAGTCTTAGGTCTTTCCAATCAATTCCTATTCTTTTGAGTGTTTCCATGAGTATTTTCCTATTCACTTTGTCAAATGGCTTTTCAAAGTGAATGAAGCATATATATATATATAGATTGATATAAGGTTTGAACATTCAGTTGCATTAGGTTTCTTATTTAGTGGTATTATAATTGATTTGTAGAAATCATTGCAAATTTCGGTAAGCCGTGTAATGCAGTTGGTCCAAGTGCCTTCAGTAAATCAGATGGTATGTTATCCGCTCCCGCTTTTATTCTTTTTCATATGTTGGATGGCTTCTTCTATCTCGCTGGGGAGGATTGGTGGGCCATTAACATTAAACTAGAAATTAAATTTGGATAACAATTCAAAATACATCCGGTTAAATTTCTAAATAGTCAATACTTTGCTCTGAAATATATATCAAAATCTCTAGAAATAGATATTACACCTTCTGTGTAAAAATCAATTCTAATAGTTATTTACACAACGAGTGCAAAATATATCTCTTTATTGCATTCATCGAGATTAACATGCCTATACCATAGATATTGTATCTTACAAGTAATATACAATATCTATGGTCTATGCAGGAGCCGGTAGGGCGAGTGCCATAGAATGTAAATGGATGGAGATGAATGCTATGAAGAGACACGAGTTGTGTAGAGAATTTTATTTTTAGTAATCTGAGGAGAATCTGCATTTCGATGATTACCATTTCAAAAGGTTATTTATGACAGATACCAATGGAGTAATCATTCATTTGAAGCATTGTTAAATTATTATCGAACTAACTATTATTTCACGGAGTGAATAAAGTAAAATATTATTTCACTGAGTGAAATAAAGTAGATTATCATAGAAATATTGAATTCATAAACATCGCATTACGGCACTATAAAAAAATAAAATGAAGTCTATCTATTGACAGTCAATAGAAGACTTGTTCAATTTTGAAGTTGTATGATGTGATGCTAGTGATAGATCTAATTAAATATGCATAAAATTATGTATCATCTTTCGTGATAAAATGAAAATGTGTTGATATTAGAAACAATGAAAATAGTGCTATAATGAATTTGTTTAAATCATTTTTCTTATACTTGCTATGAAAAGTTACATTCTACAGTACGGAAAAGTAGTACTTTTCCGCACTGTAGAACTTTTC
>JAUYWI010097109.1:0-11806 GCA_034780595.1 Parotoplana pacifica | reverse complement strand
GAACTTTATAAAAATTTTGTATTATTAATTGTGATTTTGTAGAATAAATTTGTTCTTTGGATAACTTTACTATTATTCGATTATGCAGTTTAAATCGGGCGAAACTTTTTGCTCACCCTGTATATATATATATATGTATATGTAAGATACAATATCTATGCTTTCAGTATAGCTCAAAAGAGCTTTCTGATTCGGAGCATGTGATAGATGTTGGAAAATTGTTTATGACATTTGATTTTAGTTATATAATTTAAACTTGCTGCCTTTTCTGATTCATTCAACATCGGATCCTCAAACGCCTCTCTTGTAAAAATTGGGGCCTCACCAGCAAGAAATGTAAGACCATTCAACAAGTGGGATAAACCAGTTCTAGACTACGGTCTCTCTCTCTTCGTCGAAGAAGATCTTCTCAGTAGTAGCTTCGGGTCCGAAGATCTCCCTTCTCAAGTAAGGGCAGAAGGAAGTATGGGGCTCTTTATTACCCAACCGTCTTGTTGAGAAGCTTGCCACCACCCACCCAGAAGAGAGGTTGTATGTATGGCCACGACTCCGATTCCTAAGCTTAAGGAAGCAAGTTGCTTCAATCGACTTTCACATCAAGATATTGACCGGGAACATGTACGATAAAGTGAACCGCTTTTAAGGCCACCACCCTCTCAATGACCTGGCTTCTAAATCGACTACCAACAGATTAAAAAGAAACAAGAGCAACATCAGAAAAAGCAGTAAAGATATTGTAAAAGAAACAAGCCTGGGCGCCCACATCAATGATACTCCTACTGAAAATTCTTTCAGGACCTCTAAATTCCTCCTTAGAACTGGAGAAACCTTCACCTTTTTAATGACTCCCGTATGACTGTTTGCCACAAACGTGATTCTACTTTTCAAAACACGGTAAAGTTTTTGAAACTATTTTTCTCGATTATAGCGATATCCAGGTTTGGACCGAAGGTTAGGTCAAGGATGGTAAATTTGGTGAAGGAGGTATTCTGATTACTGCTAATGAAGAAATTTACATTCTTACAGGCCTCTTCAATTTTAGCTAAAATGAAAGGAATCCTCCAACGCCTCAAGAATATTAAGAACTTTAACTGGACTAAAGTCAACATTTACACTTATCCTTAAGCCAGCATCATGAAGATCAGAAAAGGCCCAGTCAAACAAACAGATAAGACCGGCGAAGAGATCTAACAACAAAGAGGTCAATTTTCAGTGGCTTCGTCGCATTGAGGAGTAGACATAAACCAATTAAGTATTCCCATCTCCTTGCAACTATAATCATCCTCAAGCCTAAATCGCTTCAATTTTAACAACCAGAAGTTTGAGATCACAGCTGAAGGACTACAAACAGAGTGTCAAAGAGGCTGCAGATTCTCTTTGCTAAAAATGTCAAGGAGAAGCCCAAACGAACAATCACATTCTCTTGAGCTGTCCAACCCTACATTTCAAAACATGGAGAATATTGGCGACATCACCAGCTTGTCTAAAGCAACTAAGAAACCTAACAGACTGACCAAATTCCTACTCTCTCCGGCTCCTTGCCCAATATTATGTTCCTCTTTATTTTCTTTATAATTGAAAACGTTTTATATCTTTGAACCATTTTTATTACTAAAGAGTTATATTGTTTTATTTGTGTTTTATTGAACAACACAGATTTCAGTGAATTTTCTATGTACTTTCTTCAGTTATTTTCTTTAATTCTGGCTTATCTGATCACACTGAAATTTGTCACAGCTATGCAAAACATTCTGGACCGTGATCAGTTTATGAAATCAGAAAAGAGATACCGAAACTTTTTATACAACAGCTTTTGAACCTGGAAGTGTTTTGACAAAACAATCCATTTTAAATCGCAAATATTTCCTATGAGGAAGAGTCGTTTATTGTACAAATTTGTTGAATATGACATTTCAGTTAAATGAAACAAAAAGAAACATGATTTTTTGGAATCCAAAGTAAACTGTGCGGTTATTTAGTGTATGCGGAGTCAAATCTTTCAATTCTGAACCATTATCGAACACTCCCTGTATGTTGAGCATACCTACATTTATGCAAAAGAGTATAAGTCATAAAACAGCCATTTTAATAGTAAGAATTGAAATGTCTGATTTTTATTTATTAATAGAAATCGGTGGATCTAACACAGAAAGACAATTTTGATTTGGCTAAATACATTTTTGAATTTCTCAATATGAATTAAAAGATTATACTTGATGCTGAGTTTCAAAACTCATTTTAGACCATGCCGATAAAAAAAATTATACACGGTGGATAGCTAGATCCTCGAAGTATAATTAGAATATTATGATATTGCAGTCAGTTATTTAAAGTTGATGGCAATGTTACAAAAATCTACAGTAAAAAAAACTTTCCCAAAAAGATTGGTAGGTACTTATTATTTTTTATGAGGATAACAACAATAGTCAATATGATAATTGTGTGAAGTACCTAAGACCTGATTTTAATGAACTGATAATTATTGCTATACACCATTAAGGTATCAATTGGAATGAGCGGATTTTCTACAGAAAAGGTTTTACCAAGTAAATCAGCTCATCCCAATCTAGTTCTTACTAATTTTGTACATCCAATACTTCCCTCAATGGATTTTTTTTAAATGTAAATTCACGTTTAAAACTCAGTTTACTTTTTAGTTTAAAAAAACAGTATCGGATCATTATTTTTAAATTATTTATTTTACAATCACAGATTTCTACATAGTTTGTTTATCGTTAATATAAATTAAATGAACGATTATTTCAAAATTTGATTTTATTCTGTATTTTTATGATTTTTTAATGAAATCCACCAAACTTTTACCTACATAATATTATAATATCGTTTGTTTCAGTCGAACCAGAGATAATTGTCAAGCCACAGTTCAACAAGGCGGCAGGAAAAGTTGGCCAAAAGTTGACGTTAAAGTGTTATGTAAGAGCAGAACCGACGCCCTCCGTTGCGTGGTACAGTCCCCGGGGACAACGTTTGTCCACCAGCCATATAAAGTCCCTGCGAAGTCAACTTGGAACTTATGAAATAAAACTAAAGATAAAAAAATTGAAGTCCAGTGATTTTGGACTTTATGTTTGCGAGGTAAGTGAGCTATTTTAATAGGTTTCCTGCCCCCTACCCCTGGCTTTAGTTGTTCAAAATTTTCGTAGAATCTCTTTATGTTCTAATGAAAATAAAAGTTGACGATTGAATTATAAGGAAATGAAAGAATTTAAAATAACTGTTTCATAAATTTTTATTCTACTTTGGATTTTGGCATAATATGTCAAAATCCAAATTAGAATGAAAGAAATAGATAGGTATTATCTTATGATTGATGTTTTATTAGAAAACAATTCTGAAAGCTTCCGATTTAATTACTATTTACAACTTTGAACAGCTCCATTTAAGCTTTATTGTAGAACTTTATTTGTTGAATTTTGACTGGTTCAACAAAAGTGTAAAAGTATTATGGAACCTACAACTTGTATAAGTTGTTGGGTCCAAAAATCAAAATTTGTCTGATTGAATTAACACTTTGGTATGTAGGATGTCCTAAGAATCAAAATATATAATTTGATTTTATCGATTTGTTTCAGGTTTCGAATAAAGGAGGCACGATACGACATACGGTGAATGTTACCAGCCAGGCTACACCTGACCAACCCACTGGTGTTAAGGCACTGAACATTACATCCACAACCATTCATATAATGTGGATTCAGGGTTTTAATGGAGGAAAGGATCAAAGATTTCGGGTAAGTAATTTATAACTAAGGTATTTTTGGAGTAATTATAGCAATTTATATTGAGTAGGTAATATTTCATAGATTAATTCATAACTTTATTATCTTCCCATAAACGTTGTTAAAATAAACAGTAAAATAAATTACATAAATTGTATGTATATTCCTAATATATTTAACATTATTTATATGCTAGCCAACAATGATTTTTTTTAAATAGTTGAAACTCGTAATAATGAGTGCTTTCTTATATGAGGGCATCCATTTTATTATAAATACTTAATTTGCACATCATTTTCTCGGTGTGATATCTATTTATTATCTCAGTGCTTTTATTATGCAGATATATTGGCACCCAACCTCCTCGCCTTCAATGCTAAAAAGTGATCAAGTAAATGGAGATAAATCAAAGACGAAATTGGATTTTAAAATAAAAAGTAAATCATTATCGATTTTTATTCCAAGTTATGTAGTTGAATATAAAAATGTTCATAGTTTGTACGTGAATCTGTCTATTTCTTTAATCAATTAGCTATCAGGTATACAGTTTCTTTTTGTTGAACAAAATAAATTGATTCAACAACACATGACTCTCTTTAAACTTCTAACTCGAAATTTATTATGTTCATTTTCGCCATAAATGTTTTTCTTTGTTTTTAGATTTGAATAGTGATCAAAACTACAAAATTAGCATAATAGCAATTAATGATTACGGAAATAGTAGTCAGGCAATTTTGGTGGTCAAAACCAAAGGTGAGTATTGCCCTATAGCTAAGGCCAAATAGGCTTGAGAAAATGTCTTATAGGGTAACACAAAAAATGTCATAATGAAAATTGATTTTGCTGAATATGATACAGATAGTGCATTGGAAATATTCACCAGAAACACGAAAAAATCGTTTGAAAGATAGCATGCTAGGGATTGTTGGCGTCATCAATCCAACAAATTTTGTAGTACCGAGTATTAGTTAAGAAACCAAAACATAAAAGTTTATTGGTAATCATTTTGTGATCCAATATAATTTACTGAGTTTCTTCTAAAAAATGTAATAAATAGTAATTTTTCTCAGGTACGAGGTCATCGGTTCCTAGATCAATTCCTAAACAAGTGTTTTCACATCATATTTCAGTAAAATCGATGTTTATTTTGTCTTATTTCAACCTGATAAACACCTATAATCAGGAAGCTACGAGAGGTTTAATCAAACTATGTTCTGTTGGCAAAGGTTTGGTGGTTTTGTTATGTAGTACACCTCAAGACAAGCACAGAATGGCTAGTCTTGTGTTGCATTCAGGGGCCACTCAATGAAGTTTTCCTGTGCTGGAAAAATCTGTGAAAATAAATTGCTTCAATTCACTTCAAACATATCATAAACATTTTCAGAAAGTTTCAAATTATTTGGTTAACATTTTTAATAGTTTGAAATTTGATGATATTTATAGATATCTATGCAGGAGATAGTAGAAATTATGGGTAGCATCAAAATTAGAACTATCAAAAAGTTAGTTTCTATTTAACTAAATATTTTGAAACTTTCAGAATATTTGATTATGATATTTTTAGACATCCTGTAGTGAATCGATCCAACTTTTATCATGATAATTTTTCCAACATAGGAAAATTACATCGACTGACCCCTTGGAGGCACAGGGACCGACCATTTGCCATTTGTACAACGTCAGAATTTCCATTCTGTGTATGCTTGAGGTATACTACATAACAAAACCATCCAACCTTTGGGACACAAAAGTATGATTAAACCTCCCGGATTACTTTACCTACTGCAAGAGCATTAATGTAAAGTTGGATCCTATTGTTAAACAAAATTTGTGAACTAAAAACTATTTTATTTTGTTTGCTGATCTATTATTAGGCGCTAGATTTATCTCCTAACATTTTACAATTACTTAGTTATAAACATTATCTTGTTCATTTTGAATTGAGGTTCTTGTCTTTAGAGCTACATATTACATATATAGACAGTTAGGTAAATTAAATTATTATATAAAAGAAACTTAAAAATTTAACCAAAACTATGTACTTATATTCCTAAAACATCTTTTTCTTCTAACATATGTGTTGTTGTTATGTTTGTGTTAGGATATTCTTGTAATTATATAATACTTAAGTCTTTAATTCTGGCTTAGCTACGCCCTGTATGATATTTCCTTCATATATCCACCACGCCTATCTTACTACTTGGATCCCTAAATGTTCTTATCCGACAGAGGTTTGCAACCTATTTCACGGTTCATGATTTTACGTTTAATTCTTAAACAAAAAAGATTTTTATCGTTTCTAATAAGCTTTGTTGGCTGTTGCTAGAAAGACATAAATCTACCGACCCAAACACAGAGATAAGATTATAGATCCAGAAAAATCGAAGTGGCAATTTTTCTACGGATATGTTTAGTATTTTATAAGTACAAACAGACGACCTTATGTTTCTTTGGTGTATCTTTAATACTTACAAATGCTAGCAAGTAAGAGATTCGCGATGATTTTGAAAAATCTTTATTTCATTTTTAATGCATTTATTTTATTTGTACCTAGCTACATTTAAAAAAAAATAAAACAAAGCACAACGTAGGAATGTGTTAAACTAGAAAGATTAGAAAGACGAATTTTGAACGATATTCTATTCCAAGTGTAGTTTATATAGTGTCACCTTTTAAAGAAATTTGATTTAAAATTTTCTGCATAGCAATTAAAAAATTTATTTAAAAAACATTAATTTCTGTATTTTGATATTGAGTACTTTACCTATTGCGAGCATATTTATCTATAAATGTCAATTTTAATTAAGTAAATAAATGAACTTTAAATCACCCCAAAAGCAACAATATAATTTATTCTTATTTGTCAGAACTGTTTTTTTAGTATTTCCAAAACACCTTTTGTTATTTAATCGGGATAAACATTATTTTCCTTTTTTATTTTTTACTTACTTCAGTATATTACCTTGCAGAAAATATATTATTTCATTCTTCTTTTGCAAAATGTTTTCAAACTACATATTACTGGTGGTGCGGCAAGATTTAAAGGACTCTTTTATAGGACTTATGTTAGGATTAAGGTCTGATTTATAAGTACATACTTCCTCTATACACAGATAAAGACTGCATACTTTGGTTCGTTTTGTATAATACCAATATGATTCTATATATTAAATGTGAATTAAATATGTCCATACTAAGAATAGGAAGGTATTACATAGTAATGTGAATTTCTATTTATCTTCTTCATTGGATACCATTATTGAAATAAGTCACATGAACATCCTGTATTTTTAGTGGTATTTCTTCAACGTTAATTTTAACAACGAACCATACCTATTCTTTTGATGCACATTGGACATAGGGTTGATTAATTTTTTATACGATACCTGCCTTGATTTATGATGCACTACTTCTCTTGGTTCAGGTTTGGGCTGCTACTGATGATGATCCAAATTTAAAGCCATCTCATATTACTTGCCTGTAGGTTCAGTTTAGTAAAAAGAAAAACTGATTTTGAGCATTTTCCTGTTTTATCGAAAGTGGATACATGAGCGAACTGTGTAGGCTTCGTTTAATTTGATTGAAAGAGCAAATTTTAGTTTTTTAATGTTTGTACGAAACACATCAACGTTTTAGATGGGGTTAAAAGGAAATGGGTTGAGAGCTGTGTTTTGATTTAAAGAAAAACACGGTGATGCAGAGAATATCGATGTTTAGTAGTTTGCTTTTTTGAGCATCTATTCCAATACATTGCACGTCGGCGGGCGCATGCAAACTCATTCTAGGCATTTCCTTCTTATAGAACAGGTAGATCCGCACTTTAAATCTGTTTATTATTTGAGAAATACATACCTAGGTGACAGCAATGATTACCTAGCAGGCAGGTAGGTATATAAATAGAAAAGTTTTAAATGTAAATATTCTTGAGTTTCATGTCTTTACCTCTCCCCCACCCCCTCTCTCCAGAAAAAAACTAAATTTCTAAATCAATGAGAAGGCATTAATCTTAAATTTCTGAGCAAACAAAAATACAGAGGACATTTTTTGAGAACAACCGAGCTCGTTGGTGTTGCTTTTATTCGGTTATTTTGATTAGAATTTAGTTGTCCTATTTATATACTTGTCAACCTGTACGAAATAAAAAGCTTTGAGTTCTAACTACGTATTAGCTGGTATTATAAGTTCAGGTTTAGACCAAAATGCAATTTTATTATTTGCCTCGGTATATCAAAATTTATAGATATCTCTTATCATACAATATCCATGAATATTGATTTTTAAACTAAATTATTTATAAAATTGATTATAAAAATAGATAATGTAGGATTCACCTTTAAAAATCGAAATTTGTATATTTCAATGATTAAAACATTTATAAATCTTATGATTAGAATTAACTTTAGATAACTAAATATAATGTATGAGTAAAGATTTTATGGATCTCTGTTCTACTAAAGATAAAGCACTATCTCAACGCTGTTAATAATAATAAATCTTTTAAAAAGCTGATCTGTAAGTTTGTGACTTGTATTAGGCTCTGATTAGGGGAATGTTTTCTCTGTACTTGGTACCTAAAATTTTATTTTTTTAAATGTAGGTAATTGTAATTTCAAGAATTATGAAACGATTTTTTTTCTTAGTAGATCGTACGAATGAAATTGAGATAGGTCTTTATATAAAAAACACAAATAGCTTTATTATATGTGAGGGAATAGAAGAGAAATCTATCTAAAGATTTTTAGCTATTCTTTCTCCGCCACTTATTCATACGCAAGTATTCTGCAATCAGATGCAATTTTTAAAATGATTACAATTTTCTAAAAAGAAGTATGTGCACGTAAATATGATCACAGCTTAATAACAGCAACGTATTAGATCATTTTATACGTCTATTAAACGTCTCTATATGCTGCTCCTTTTATCTCAGTCCGGTCTAGTAGTCACTCTGGCATGGGAACTCTGGACCCCGAATTTGGCGTGACGGATGACAATGCTCTGCTCATCATTGTGGCTGCCTGTGTGTTCGGCTTCGTGATCCTTGTCATCAATGTGCTGGTCATCAGTTTCCTGGTCAAGCGACGTGGTGGGCTGTGTGCCAAACGACCAAAGAATAACCCCAATACCGGTTAGCGTTTGGAACATTTTTTCTATTTAGAACAGCTCCCAATACATTGAGCATTTTTAATATTATTGGAATTGATCTTGTTTAAAATAGTAAGATGGCCGACATTTTATTAACTACACGAAAATACCGATTATAGTTGCGTAAAATGTGTTTTTGTTAGAATGATCAGCCGTAGATCCGGCTCCAATAAAGGACATGTCATTGAAGTAGACATAAAAATTTGAACTTTGAGGTTAGCTGAATTTAAGAGCAAAGAATTGGAGATAAATAGTTATTTTTTTAACTACATTATGCCTAAAAATAATTAAAATAACATTCTACCAAATTTATTAATATCTACATATTTTCGCGGTAAACTGCCTTGTGCTCTGTGTTTCTATGCAAGATTTCCTTGGTTTGTTTCTAAATTATATGCATCAATTACGTGATGAGTTCCGAAAATTTGCCATATTAAAAATTTCGCAGCATTTTATCTATTTTTTAAATTATTTCTTTATTACAAATCACCTTATTCTAAATTATGTCTAATTTCAAGAATAACACATTTAAAAAATTCTCTATGGGTATCTACTCATATCGAATCCTGTAATTTTGTATAGGTTATGTCAAAGCGGAAATGGTGGAGATGTATCCGGCTCGTATGCAGAATGGTTGCACTCCACGGACCACAGGAGGCATGGGTCTAGCCGATGACCAGAAGACATTCAGCAGCTACGATACGGCGGGCAGCGATGATCTGAAAGAAGACCTGTTGAAAAAGCATGAGGTATGAAGACACTGTCATTCAAAGAAAATAAGAAAACTTTAGCAAATGTTGATTATTGATTTCCGGACCATTTTTCAAAATATAGATGAATAAAGAAAAAGATTGTCTTTTTCACGAGGCATCGGATGAAACAAATCAAACTAAATTTTTACAAATATTTTCGAGATTATACCACCTTCTGGTTGAAATAAAAATAAAGAGATAAGACGATATTTATATATCTACTTCACGCAATTTTTATAGATAAAATGATAAAATACAAACTGATCAAAATGGCATGATTTGCTTTACAACTGTTGTTTACGAGCATGTTTTGGCCAGAGATATTGAATATTCAAGATTATTTCTATGTTTAATATCTTCAGAGTGCATTTCCTAACGAGATTTAATTAAGATTTTGTCGTTTTAGGTGTGTACTATTTACACTCAGTTTCGTTCAAATTATTTTAAAAATTGTTGGTGAAAACTAGAGTAACACAAGACAAATCGCTACTACTTTGATTTTTTTCTAAATAATGACGTCATAAGCTATTGAGTTTAGTAATCAAGTATTCAGCCCCATAATGAAGTTCTGACCCGTAGAGAATTAATATGTATGTTAACGTCATATCATGAAATTAGTCATTTCGTGAAATGACTACAGGTTTGGTATCATTTTTCACAATTTCTAATTATGTATTAGACAAATTCAATTTAAAGTAGTTGATAGTGTTTCTACTTGACCTGGTTGAAATCCTTTAAAAAAATCTTACATAGTGTGTTTCTGTTATACTTAGTTTGACATACTTATTGCTTTTGGTTATGCTTTATTACCATAAATGAATTTATGCCTAATCATCTTCAACCTCTACTTATTTTTTGCCTGCTGGAAATATTTTAGATGTGTAAGTTTCTGTCATGGTGTAAATCCTAGCAATGTTGTACCAATAATTACTGTCTCCTTGTACTTAATATTTTGTTGTTTTAATTTTGGACACTTAGCCTGTGTTGGTTATAGTCTCCGTGTTTGCTTTCGCAGGTTTTATTTTCGCTTAATTTTCAAACAATTTGTTATTTATTGAACCTGGCTACTTGTACAGGTTGTAGTAGTACAGTTTCGTTTCTGCATGTTTTTTAATTCCTGTATTAATTTTGTACCTACTTTTATTTCTATAATATCAAAGTTGATACTGTTTATTTGCATTTTATTCATTAGTATTTTTTAACCGCGTTGTATGTTTATGATCAAATATCACATTAACAGACTAATTAAATTTATACTACAATATGTTATCTACATAGCCATTTTGTATTATTATAAATGATTTAACTCTCCATATAATTGCTTAATCAACTTTGTTTTGTCGCTTAATCTAATTTAATAACCTCTAAATTTAATAAACATATTACTAAATATTATATACTTACCATCCGTGTCTAAGAAAACTTGAATAATACCTATGCACTACGTACAAAAAAATGAGTTGATTTTTCTAACTTTTTTAGATAGTAAATCACTCGAACTTGTCTTACTATACCACTACCTACACTACATAGATTAGATTTTAATTTTATTTCCATGTAATTTAGGAACACAAGTTTGATCTTATTTCATGGACTATTCGTCCACTATTGAACAATCATGCACTTGACCAATGACATAAATTTCGCTCTGGTTTAGACTATAGAAATACCCAAAGCGTTCACAAATAAAATTAACAAGAGAGAATTATCTTTTCGTCTAATTTTACCATGCTGGGTCACAGATTCAACGCCTTACTAAAGTGAAATTATTTATGCAGTGCCTTCGTTTTAATATATCCACAGCGGTCTATTTCAGTTAATTTGTAGTTGTTCTCTCAAATGTGCCGCCTCCTCTCCTTTCTAGGGTCATCATCGCAGAGGCAGTCTAGGCCGGGGCCAGGATCCTCGCCTATGCGGCTACCCGCCTCAACTGGATCCACTACTCCCCTACTCTTCGCCAACCACTCCCATACTTACCACTCGCCAATCCAACTATCGTCACCGACACGACCAGGCACCGGGCTACACCACCACCAGCAACAGCAATACACTGCCCTTCCAGTACAGAGTTTCTGTAGCCCCTCTGCATCATCATCTGGCGGCGGTACAACTACAGTCAGCCTACTGCGACGACCCCGTAACACACAGCTACCAGATGGCAGCGGCGATGCC